>CP139502.1:61284334-61474277 GCA_021014915.2 Artemisia tridentata subsp. tridentata | reverse complement strand
GGGGTCAAATGTGTCATTAGAAGAAAGTTGTTAAAATTTGTAACCTATGCGGTTTGTCTAACCAACAACTACAGGGACCTAAAGTATCATTAAGGTTAAGCTTAAGTTGTTTGATTTGTAACTTATGCGGTTTGTCAAACTTGTACAAAGTCAGGGACCAAAAGTGTCATTAAAGTTAAGTTAATGATAGGTAAGGATACTTAAAGTATCAAAACGCATGCGGTTTGTCCATCACCACTCTCTCTCCTCCAATATCAAACCGAACAAACCTTTCTTTCCTATCAAACTCACGATCGTCATTTTAATCCATCTCTCGAGATTCTTCCTAGGTAAGTATCGACCCTCACCCTCATCAGTAGGTCGTTACTTGTATCTTTCCTAGATTCTAAACGTTTTACATGGTTTTTTTTTCTAGGTTGATCCGTACGACTCATCTTTCGATCTAAGGTGTGTTTGTTGTTTCTTGTTTTGATTGATGGGTTTTTCATTTTTGTATGTAATGATAAGTGGCACATGCTTAGATTGCATCATCCTTCATCCTGTGTGTAGGATTAGTGTGATTAGACGAGCGATGTTTGACTCCAAAAGTCAAAATCGCTCATGAGTCTAGGATTTGTTCAATCAGTGTGCGATTAATTAGTATCTAGGATAGAATGGGTGTCTTTTCCCACTAATCAGATGAGAAATCTGAATTGATTAATTGATATGTCGACTGTCTGTTCTTTCAAGGTTTGATAAGATTCAGTCGATTGACAGATGGGTTTAGTTAAGAGTGTACTTGGACTAAGATAAGGTTGTTTGTTTTAAGATCTCGTTGTGTTGTTGTCGTACGTACATACACTTGCATAGTTATGAATGCTTTGATGATTAAGTGGTGTGATATTCTTCAATGCGGTTTGCCTAGCATATGTCGATAAGTTTGCAATGTGTGGAGATTTTACTCTGTGTGGAATTATGTGATTCTATTGTTAAGTGATTGGCATGTCATGAGATGGTTGCATAATGTGAAGTCTGTAATTAGTACTCTCTACATGATCTAGGGTGTAGGTTGCTTTATGGTTGGTTCATCGGTGCTTTTTGAGTGATCATTCTTGAATGCTATTTGTCTATTCATCACAGACGCGGTTTGTCTGTTGTGTCTCAGACGCGGTTTGTCTGTTGTGTCTCAGACGCGGTTTGTTTGATTAGTATCAGACGCGGTTTGTCTATTCATCACAGACGCGGTTTGTCTGTTGTGTCTCAGACGCGGTTTGTTTGATTAGTCTCAGACGCGGTTTGTCTATTCATCACAGACGCGGTTTGTCTGTTGTGTCTCAGACGCGGTTTGTTTGATTAGTCTCAGACGCGGTTTGTCTATTCATCACAGACGCGGTGTGTCTATCTTGTCACAGACGCGGTTTGTCTGTTTCATCACGAACGCGGTTTGTCAGATTAATCATGAACGCGGTTTGTCTAATTAATCACGAACGCGGTTTGTCCAAATAATCACTAACGCGGTTTGTCTATACAATCACAAACGCTGTTTGTCTAATCAATTTCAAACGCGGTTTGTCTAAATCTGTCATGAATGCGGTTTGTCTGATTGTTCATTAATGCGGTTTGTCTATCATTATGGATGCTGTTTGTCTACTTGGTCATGGATGCAATTTGTCTGTATTGTCATGCTATGTCTATTCGTATGTCTACATGCTTACAAATGCAGCTGTGCAGTTGATTCTTTATAATGTGAATGATAGTTACTGCATTTTTGGTCTCTCACAATTGGGTGCTACTTGATCTACTATAGCCCTTTGTTATGTACACACAGTCTCTGTGCTAACCTCAAGGATTGATTCCCATCTAACTTGCATAGACATACTTTTGTCTTGTGAATGTGTGTGTAGATACAATGACAGATACAGGGATCACTACTTCCTCAGAACCAAACCCTGCAGTTCCAACACCTGTTCGCACAGATGAACAAATACTTCCTAAGAACAAATGGATCCCTATTGGTAGGAGCAACTGCTATATCGATGTGGCAAGACCTCAACCCAATCCTATTTACAAGATATCTGTTGATATCTTAAAGGATACCAACTTCTTCAGAGCATTCACTGCATGTGCAACCGTTCCGTCCATATACATTCAACAGTTCTGGAATACTATTGAACTCAACAAAGACACTGGTAATTACCATTGTCAGTTAGATGAACAATGGTACGAGCTGACATCAGACACCATAAGAGAGGCTCTTCAAATCTCACCTGTTGTCATTGATAAGCCCTTTACTCAACCTCCTACATCCGAGGCTCTCGTTCACTTTGTCAATGATCTGGGTTATCCATCAACCGTCCTCAAGGTGTCAGCGGTAGTCACCAGTGAAATGTATCAACCATGGAGAACACTCGCCACCATCCTCAATCTATGTCTTACTGGGAAGACTTCTGCTTATGAAAGACCTAGGGCTCCAGTGCTTCAAATTCTGTGGGGAATTATAAAACGTTCCAACATAGACTTCGCTGAAAGGATCTGGGAAGAATTCATTCACTCCATTCACACATTCCAAGAAGACAAAGCAAAACTGGAATCTAATCTGGCCACCAGGAAGACAGTGAGGAAGATGTTAATTCCTAGCATCAGATTCACTAAAATGATAATCAATCACCTCTACTCTCTTCACAAGTTCCATCCTAGAACTGATTCTCCTCTCCATTTATCCTCTGAAGAATTTGTTCTGGGAAATCTCAAATGGGCTGCTAAAGGGGTCAAACAAGAAGTCTTTGGAAAGCTTATTCCTGAGCCTCTTATTTCAGATAACATTCGTCAAGCTTCTTATTATAAGGAATATCTGAGCAAAGTAGAGGGATATCTAAAGTCTCTCTCGAAGAAGGTAAGAAGTGAAGCCGAAACCTCTGAACCAGAAACCCAGAAATCCATCAAACAAACCCAATCTAAATCGAAATCAAAGAAAAGAAAGGATGCACCCACAGAAATAGAGGGATCTAAGAAATATAAGAAAATCAAAAGGAAGGCTTCAAGCAAGAAGGTGAAATCTAAGAAAATCAAGTCAAAAGGTCGAGATGATGATGAAGAGATGGTGATTCCTGAACTAAGTCTAAGAGATGAAGAAGATCCGGATTTATTACAAGCCCTGGAGCTGAGTGCTAAAGAACACGCTGAATCAACGAAGAGTGCTACGAAAGGAGTTGTCATTAGAGAACCTGGTGTTGAGAGTAGTAAACCATTACCTGCAGTAGAGGGCAAAGGTAAAGGAGTAGCTACAGTGGTACAAGCGGCTAAGACTCTTCTTACCATATCATCTCCGGCATCCAAGACAACCACACGATTTGTGCTCAGGAAACGTGAGCAGGGATCATCTAGAGCACTTGACCTCTCAGAAGGACATCAAGACGAATCACCAAGCTTAGAAGCTGCTCAAGATTCCAGTGATACAGAAAGCGATGAACAGTTGTACAAGGAAAAGAAGGTGGAAATGAAGATCGCACATGCAGAAGTAAAGGAACCACAAGATCAAAGTGAGAGTCGAGAAGAGGAAGTTCATAAGGAAGCTGAGTCTGGTAACGTTATTAATGAAAAGAAGGAGGAGGTGAAGGTCACACACACTGACATTAAGGATCCACAAGATCAAGGTGAGAGTCAAGGAGAGAAAGTTCAGAAAGAAGCTGAGTCTGATAACATCGTCAAGGAAGCTCATGATCAGATAACAACAACAACTACAGAACCTCCACAAGAGATACAGCATGAAGAATTCGTGGCTTCTACATACCCGGGGATTCATGAGAATCTGAAAATGAAGGAGGATGAGCAAACTCTCCTGAATGAACCAACAGGGTCTACTGGCACTCTATCGTCTCTGAAGAACCTTGACACCGACTTCAACTATGGTGATCAATTCATTCTGGATAAAGCCAACGACAACACCACAGAGACTGACATACCACATGATGATAAGGAAGTGGAGTCAATGGTGTCTGTACCAATTAAACAAGACATGACTGGTATTAGACCTTTGACAACTCCAGTGTCCACAATAGCAACCATCATAGTAGATCCCTCACCAGAAGCAACACCAGCAACACCCATCCCACCAGAAGTACCATCTAATTTAGAATCAAAACTAACTGCTGCTACAAAGCTCATTGATGACATGTCACTAAAGATGAAGAATTATGAGCAGAGACTACTTAATGTGGAAAAGCTTAATATAGAACAAAAAGTGGCTCAAGCTGTGAATGATCAGGTGGAAGAAGCAGTCAGATGGGCAATGGAAGCTCCTATGAAGACACGATTTAGAGATCTTCCTACTGCTGATATGAAATCAATCCTATATGACCGAATGTTTGAATGTGGTCAGTATCAAGGTCACGAAGATCATCAACGGCTTTATGAAGCATTGGAAAAATCGATGCATCGTGATAATCAGGATTTCCTTATGGCTGAGCTTGAAGAACAACGGAAGAAGAAGAAAAGGAGACAAGATAAACCCGGAACACCCCCTGGCTCTCCACCACATCCTCCTCCACCCCCTCCACCTAGTGGTGGATCTGGAGCAGCAAAGATGTCAGGAGCTTCAGAATCCACCCAAGCTCAAGCTCATCATCATCCAACTGAATCTTCTGGTGGTAAAGATCAAACCACTACCTCTTCTGGCCCAAGCACATCTAAGGGTGTTTCAAAGGCAGGATCGCTTGCATGGACCACAGTTGATGACAGATACAAGCCCTCGTTCTCGCCAGTTCCTGAAGATTTTGTCATGAATGAGGAATCGGTTGCAGATGATTTGTCTACTCAAACTGATGAAGAAGATGTCTCTGCAAACACCAATATCCCAACAGTTGATCCTAATCAAAAGTGGTGGTTGGAATTCTTACGCACAGACACATCGGATGACTCTAACCCCACCAGTAAACGATTCACCAAAGAAGACAGGGAATCGTGGGTGAAACCTGTATCTGAAGAAGAACGAGAACCAGTTCCTGAAACAGATTGGTCTATTCCATCATCAGACACAAGTGTTCCCAAAAACAATTGGGCAGCTGCCATTGCATCACAACACAACCCACCTCCAGAGAACTCACTGCTGGCGAAAACAAAAGACATGGGGGCATTCATTAGTTGGTTCTGTAAGAAGAAAGGCATCACAAGTCTCACTCCCCAAGATTTGGAAGGTCCTGCATATGAAATCGTCAAAGTGTTTCATCCTGATGTGATTCATCTCCAATATCAAATGGAAGAATGTCACAGACTCTTTACTGATCAAGTTGATGACCGGATCCTTTCCTACGACGTCAACCGACCTCTTCCCTTTGATGGTCCACCAGGTCAGAGGAACCTTCAAGCAGATCTCTTCTTTAACAACGATCTGAATTATCTCCGGTTTGGGAATAATGGTGATCGTCAGGCATTATCCATTTCCAAGATGAAGGCAGCTTACTACCCTGACATTGGGCTAGAACAAATGGTGCCTGATCAAGTATGGTCAGATGAAGAATACAAGTTTGATATTACTGCATCTTATGGGGTCACACATTGGTGGTTCCACAAGAAACGATTTTACATTGAAAGGCACGCAGGAGAGGGAAGTCGTCGGGGTATACGCTCACATCTAAGAATCTTAAGTGTCATCAAAATTGATATTCACCCAATGTATGGGTATGAGTATCTTAAAAGGATAGTGCTTCGTCGTGCTGATCAGAAGGAGTATATCATTTCTGAAAGCGACTTCAAATATCTATCTCCGAGTGACTTCGAGGATCTCTTCCTTCTGAATCTTCAAGGGCACCTGGATCATCTTCCACCTCACGACAAGAAGGCGCTTGCTGCTGCTGTTAACTTATGGATCCGGGGTCTTGTTATCAGGCAAAGAGTGAGTGATTTTCAACTAGGGATAGAGAGCTATCAGACCAAACTCAATCTCACTAAGCCATATTAGGAACGTGCGGGTCTCGAGTACCTTCACGACTTTAAAGTAATCGAATCTCCAAGAGCTGTCAAGTTCACTGACCAGCATGGGACTCCTATGATGATGCAATTCAGTGAGATTCATAAATTCAGCGATGGTACCCTGAGAATGATCGATGAAGCACTGGATTTCAGGATTAAAGACTTCAAACTAAATCCCCACAACCCACAATTGAAGACTCAGTTCTGGACTGATCTGGATGTACAGAGGAGCAAAGAGTTTATGAAAGCCATAGAGCGTAGACTGAAAACAAGAAGGATCTTTCGCAGCTTGGAAAGCTTCGTTGGGGGAAGAGTTCGTGAAGGAGATTACAGATTGATGGAAAGAATGACATGAGCTGATCCGCTCCACAAGTGGTCTCTGTAGTAATATTAGTCTTTTGTTGGGCTCTTGTAATGCTACAATGTAATTTCCTATAATCATGTAATACTCTATGTGTGATCTGTGTATATTGACAAGTAATCCTCTCTCGTTAATTTATGAGGGAGCATAGTATGCTCCTACATCAGAATACATGTTAACCTGACCACATTTTCTCCCAAATTTTTCTAAACGTATTTAAATCAATTGGGATCACAAATCTCAAATGGTTTGAAATTTTTGATCGGGGGAGAGAATGTGATTTAAATAGGAAATTCTGATAAAATGTGATGATTTGGAAGTTAATGTAAGCTCTCCCGTATGTGCTAAACCATTTTGTATATCAAGGCACATATTGAGGGGGAGCAAATGATTTTATCAAAACAAAGGATTTGGCATCTCATGTGGCTGTGACTCAGAATTCACCAAAGAATTGACGAAACTTGAATTGTCATCAATCGAAAGGATACGTCTTGGCCGGGTAATAATTTCAAGCTGGTCTAACCAGTGATGTAAGCGTGTCTCGAAAAAGATGTATCTGAGTAGAGTGTACCGTTTCGAGAAACTTTCTATGGACTTGACCAGGACGGGTAATAATTTCAAGCTGGTCTAACCAGTGATGTAAGCGTGTCTCGAATCGGTCATGTTCACTGAAAGTGGATCAATTCAAAAAGTGCAGGCTCTACCTAACATGTGCAAATTTATAAAACAATCAACCGAGCACATGTTGAGGGGGAGCATTTGAAAAATATAAAACTCTCAAGTGTTTGCAAAAATTGTGTTTCAGAATCATGAACACTTTGAGAGATTTTTCAAAGATTTGGTTTATGGCAATCGTGGAAGTACACCAAAGACCGACCATTTTAATTAATGCATGGAGTTATAAGGATGGTTAGGTTAGGCTCAAGTTCCCACGATCCTGCCAGAGCCGGAGGGATCTACCCAGGGACAATCCACTAGTTAGTGTAGAAGTCCTTAGGTATGATTAAAAAGGAGAAAAGTGAATGAGGGTAAAGTGCCGACTGAGATGGAGCTAGTACTGGAACAAACCCAACAAGGTACTAGTAAGGAAGTCTCGGTAAGCACTGAAGGGGTTGAAGAATGAAAAAGAATTGTAAAGATAAAGGGTGAAAAGAAATAGCCCTCCTTACAACTTAGGCAGAAACCGGGTCAATACATATGCTGTCAGAATCACTTAGTTGATTGCTGGCATTGAAGACAAAGTATCATGGACCCAGTGATACGCTGCACAACCCTCCCTAACCACTCAAGGTCCCTCAAAGGATTCTTGTTTCAATTGTCACGGAGTTCAATGCATTCCTATCGTCTCTCTCACTCCGAGTTAGATGATATTGAATAGGTGGCAGTTCTCTCCAGCCTCCGATCACCAAATCAAAACGCACAATTGAGTCTAGAGCCACGAGATACATAATAAGATCTCATAGGGACACGAATCATTTCTACACTGGTTGTTCAACATTAAGGACACCAGTTGTAATCTCATGAGTCCTACGCAGATCTTAGCAATCTGCCAGAACATTTATGAGAGAATTTACTTATGTAATTCTCAATGATTGAATGGAAATTCCTGCCAGGGTCAACATCAAGCAGCCCTGAAAGCAGGTCACTTCGGTAATTCCTCGTGGATTACGCTTAGTGGTCGCGGCGGTTTCAACCGGTCTACAGTCGTGGAGTGATCTCCAGCGACTCACCTAATCGTTGATTTACTACGGTAAAATCTTAAAAAGCCCTCTGTGGGTTTTCGATTAGGAACGGTCTTGGTAAGGATTAGAGAGAGTTTTCACAATATGCTGTTGACTATCTCGAAGTCCAAACTTGTAAGTACCGGTCGAATTATTGCTAACTGTCGTATGCAGGAAGTTCTGGCGATTGTAGCTGTGGAATGTTGTAGCTGGTTGCTGTTGTAGCTGGTTGCAGTAAAGATGCCAATCCATCACCACATGTTCACACCACATCATCATCAAAGAAGTCATGATCACCCTAAAAGGCCTTCAACACAGCTTCTGCTAACTCTGATGCTGAAGATCATGACCCCATATCGTGTGAGCATGTCGGCTCTAAGTACATTTCATCACATGGAGTATTACTACAGAAAGATGACTTGGAGACTCAAGTGAGATGCTAATTTCAAAGATTACACAAAGTTCATCTAAGACAAAAGAGAAGTCATCTTCAAATCACTGATGTTTGCACTCCAATCTATGACATAGAAGATTCAATGATTACGAGCTATGATGTCAAGATCCAAGGAAAAAGTGCTGAAATTCAGAACATTACTTCTGGGGTGACCTCCCTTAGGGGGAGATTGTTAGGAATATGAATATTCAGCAGAAGACTCGGTCACCCCGAGTACTTATTAGATAATCATAGCTCGTAGGATTATCTGTAATATTATCAGTAGCTTAGTATTATTAGTATTAGTATTAGTAGTATCTATATTTGTGGTGTGGGTCGGGGCTTTCCCCACTGTCAGCTCGCTCCACAGTCCACTAGGGACGTAATATGTAGTAGTATATAATACCCCTTCCCACACATGGGAAGGGTTGGACCTTTTCAATCTAATATTACACTAGTTACTTTCTCTCACTAAAGGCTCCCATTTCTCTCTCTAAAAACTCCTTCATTCGATCCAAACAAGCCTCAAGATAGTGATTCATGCATTGTGAATACCCTACAGATAAGTTTGAAATGTTTAAAAGAAGGGTATGAGTTTTGTGTTTCTAGATCGTGTACGGCAAGATACGCTGTGAAGTGTGTCCAACCAGAATGTGATTGGCACATAAGCTGTCGTCGATATGGGCCAACTTGCCGATTTAGAATCACTTCAGTAAACGACAATCATAAATGTTCAAAAATCAAATTCAATCCAAATCACCGAAATGCATATACAAAAACATTGGCTAGAATAATATCCCCGAAGCTCGGAGATCCGACAAGAGTGTATAAGCCAAAGGACTTTATACATGATTTGAAGTTGGATATGAAGATTGACATTTCATACAGACGAGCTTGGAGAGGGAGACAGTTGGCACTGGAATCAAATCAGGGCTGCCCAAAGGCCTCATTTTCGCAGCTGCCGCTATATTGTCATAATCTAAAGATTGCAAACAGGGGCACAGTTACACACATACAGACCGACGATGCAAGCTGTTTTAAGAACCTATTTATAGGTTTCGGTGCTGTGGTAAGCATATTATTAAGATTCTAATCCTCTTTGTTAAGTTACAAAACATATATATATATATATTTTTTTGTTTTTTTTTGTTTTTTTTTTCATAAGGGTATCAAAAGAAATAGCTATGGTTATCATGTCATACACTATCCTAGGGGTATGAATATAGAAAAAAAATAAAATCTAACTTAAAATTAAAAATATATATATATATACAATATAAATTGGGAGGTGTTATAAGAACCCTCTCTACGCATGGGTCCCGCCTATTTTTTTATAGAATGTACAATCTGACAAACAGGCGGCAGCAGCAGTAAAGTCAACACACCCTCCCTACCAGGGAGGGTCATTATAACCCAACCTTATAAATTATCTAGTTTTAATGAATTGCAACAGCATATCACTGAAACTAAACTTATCAGTTATAGAAACACAGAAACATTTATCTGCATACGCAGGAACAACATAAAGGTACAAAATATATAATTTTTTGCAACATACTTCTGATACCTAGTTTTCTAAAACAAAAGCAAGACATCAATATTACGTGCATTAAAACAAAAGCAACACATCCATCTTATGCGCACACCGCACCTGTCATATCAAACAACAAACAACATATTGTTATTACTTAAGGTAGTCGTTTGTCAATTAACAATAAACAATAAATTGTTACATATATATATATATATATATATATATATATATATAATATATATATATATATATATATATATATATATATATATACATATATATATATATATACATATATATATATATATATATATATATATATATATATATATATATATATATATATATATATATATATATATATATATATGTATATATATATATATATATATAATCTCTATATTTTATATTTATTTTATTTTGTATCTGTTTATATGTTTTCAACCTTATGTACCATCATATATATGCTACATTGTACTTCACAGATTAAGAGTTTCCTGTGTTATATGCGGCCTCTCATCATAATTGATGCCGCACATCTAAAAGGGACATACCAGGGAACAAATCTTGTCGCAGTTGCAATGGACGGAAACAATCAGATAGTACCGCTTGCCACCGGTGTTGCTCAGGGCGAGACTGGTGAATCATGGACTTGGTTTATGGCGAAACTCAAAGAATGCATAGGGGAAGTTCCTAATTTGGCCATCATATTTGACAGACATCACGGAATCATCCTGGCATGTAAAACTGTATTCCCGAATGCCTTTCACGGCTATTGTTGTCGTCATTTGATGTTAAATACAAAGATGCAGACAGATACACTGAAATGCTTATACTGGAAGACATGCAAAGCGTACACAACGGAGGATTTTGCAAAGCTAATGTCTGATATTCGTTCGGTAAGACGACAGGCTCACAAAAAACTTGTTGAAGCAGGCGTCGAGAAATGGTCAAGGGCACATTGCCCTGGGCAGAGGTACAATTATTTAACCTCAAACAGTGTCGAATCCATAAATGCTTTAACAAAGCTTGTGCGCCACTGCCCGATAACAACGCTGATGGAATGGTATAGAGGTCTTCTTCAGAGCTGGTATTACCACCGCCGAGCAAAATATGCAGGTAATAGATTGTTTTAATTTCAATACGTTTACTGAAGAATAATGAAATACTAGACACTAAACAAACTTTATTATTTATGGTTAGATGGCCCGGATGATGATCTTTCTGAATGGGCAACTGCAAAACTGAATGGCAGAATGGCCAAAAGTGCAAACTGGAAGGTTTTGGGGATTGACAAGGACAGAGTGTATGAAGTACGGGACACAAAAAAAAAGGCATATTGTTGATTTGGAACAGGGTGAATGCACTTGCCGACAATGGCAGCTTTCGGGATTACCATGCGGACATGTCTGTGCTGTTGGTAGATTTGCAGGGCTGACTAGTGTGAAGAAACTGGCTAAAGCTTGGTTTTATAATACAACACTTAAAGGCACATACGAAGACATGGTTTATCCTTTAAAAGACATGACGATGTGGGACACTCCAGACGACATCCAAGTTGTATCACCCCCTATTGTTTGCAATAGGCGACCAGGTAGACCCAAAAAAAGAAACAGAATTCCCTCTCAAGGCGAGGTGCCTACAATCATTACGTGCGGAAGGTGTGGAAGGCCAGGACATAACCGGCTAACGTGCAATGCAACAATTGTGATAGAAAAGGTTGAAATTTTATTTATTATGCCACAATTAAGTAGTTGTGAATATTGGGGCCCTAATGTTTATGTGTACGTGTATACAGAAAAGTCCAGCCGGTCCAAGGAAAAAGACCCGTGTGGTGGAGGGTTCATCTAATCAAAGTAACGGAACACAACCCGAGGCAAATTCAGAGTTTATGCACAGGGTGATGAATGCGGCCGAGGCACCCAACTCAAGTCAAGCACAGGAGCAGCCGAACTCATCCAATCCACACATTAATTCGCTGTCAGATTTCCCTACTCCAGACAAGTTTTTACAGTAAAGACCCCCAATGACACACCCTATATTTAAATTTATGCACTCACTTCCTAGTTGGTACCATGTTTTGTTTAACTAAGAATAACAAGTGTGGGTCGTTTGGTGTGTAATAAACATTAGTATTAAACTATGTTATGAAAGTTTGATGGAGGCAAACAATTAGCGGTTGTGTGTGTTTGTGGTAAATTAAATTGAAAATACAAGTAAATAAACGTACCAACCAGCAATCAATCAGATTGCAGTTCAACCATATTGGATCGCCCGTTAATGAAGGCCCTGACTGTATGTTTTTACTACTTGGAAAATGATATGGTTGCTTCATTCAAATTGATTCATTGTTTCAGTTCGTTTGTTTCTACCCTTAACTATGTTTCTTTCCAGCAGATCATCTTCAAACACCTTCGATTTAGCTTTATCTGAACCATTTGGTTTCGCTATTTGTATGCCAACCTCGTGTAACATTTTTTCTTAACCAGTTCCACTTCCTTCCTATATATGTACCATTTTCATTGACATCCAACCAACCATTTTCATTGTACTTGAACGGAGTTGAACTACACCAACACTGGCCAGCGCCCTCCTCTTGCCAAACCATGTTGTTAAAATAATACTTTGATAACGGCTGTTGCTTGTGAGCAATAAACAGGTCCATGGAAACATTGTTCAAAGCATGACTGGAAAATCTACGAACATCTGTATCAATGTGTAGCAAAGTTAAAGCATTTGCAAGTGACATGTTGGGTTTACAATAAAACAAAGCCCATTTATCACCACCAATGTCATTTATAAGACTATTAAGTGCCCTAGTAAAAACACCCCTGTCAGAGGTCAAACACCAAACGTTCCCAACACACCCATCAACATAACGAAGTGGATCGAGAGCAAATTCCACATATTTGTGTACTTTGAACTCAACTTTCATCCAGAAACTTAATTAAACATGAGTATAGTTTATAGTTACAAACTAAAAGCAATTATGTACCTTTTTGGCACCCATAATTAACAAACTAAGTACGTTGCACAAAATTAAAAAAAAAAACAAAAATAATCAAATAATAAAAATCTTCTTTATTCACTGTAACATCATATTTATATGAACAAAAAAAGGAATAATATAGTTATGGGAAAGTACAACAAACCTAGAATACGTGATATAAAGATGAAAAGGACAGCAATTTTATTATTTCGGATTCGTGTGGTGACAATGACCTAGGGTTTGATCTGCTTTTTGGGGATATTGTGTTTGTTGGGAACAAAAAGGATATGTGGGGTTACAGTGTTTCCCGTGCAAATTACACGTTTGGTCCTCAGACGTGCAATTTTATAATAAACTTTTGACTTCAATTCTAAAATGGTCCCTGTATTTTATGTTGTAAAAGTCGTTGTCTGTTTACAGCATGTACATTGTCCCTTTACCAAATTTGGTACATTGTAATTTGACTTCAAAAAGTCAAATAACAGAATTATGGTTTAAACCAACTTTCGCAAAATATTCACAAAGTTATGGTCTAAAAGTCTGCACATTTTGCACATATTACACAGTTATTGTCTGTTACTTAAATTACACAGTTATGGGTTAAACCATAAATAAGTCAAATTGCACAGTCAAGGACCAATTTCCATTCACTCCCATTTAACACAATGTGCAAAAAAATTTAGGTACATGAAACAGTTTACCAACCGAACATTGAATGACTATCTTCAATAAAAAGGTCTTTAAATTCGCTTAAGCATACACACGACCTACTCAAGAAACCTGTATTATTCACCCAAACTCTTACACAAGTAAAACCAGGTTTCACACTTGGTTATAATATGGTCATAGGTCAGTGGACTAAACCTGTTATGTGCCCCAAGAATGGGTACTAAAAGTGTTCAACCCGTTCGAGTATAGGGTCCCTTTTTTTCAAATTAACTCTAAAGTTTTTATAAGTCTTATTTTAGTAAAAAAAATTGGAGTTATACAAAAATAAAATAAGGCCTCACACGTGCAAATATTTTAGTCCTTTATATAAACACCCCCGCTCCCAACTGCTTTCCCTTATTTCCCAATTGTTTTAAATCTTGAAACCCTAAAGTATGAGTTCGCGAAATAGAGCGACAACCCGAGTAATTGATGGTAAAATTGAATACTTTTGTAGGTGTGCTATTCGACTCACAGTTAAGACTTCAACAACAAGGACAAATCCGGGTAAACGATTTGTAAAATGCTCAGTTTGTGAAGTGTATGACTTTTTAGATGGTGATCTTCCAAGTGAATACTATAAAGATTTGGTGTATGGATTCTTACAAAACGCCAAACGATTGAACAAGACTGTGGACTACCAGCAGGTGATTGATACTCTTGCTTTGGACAAGTCAATAATGGAAGAAGAGTTGAATGATATAAAGGCAAAGTTGAAGCTGTATGAGCGATTGTTTTTCATTTTGATAGGATCTTTTGCAGTTGTTTGTGTTGGGTTTGGGATGATAATAGGAAAATAATGTAGTGGCGTGGATTAGATGTAGTCCATGGAATGAAATGAAGTTGTATCTTTTGTTAGTAAATACGAGTAAT
Source organism: Artemisia tridentata subsp. tridentata (assembly GCA_021014915.2). NCBI lineage: Eukaryota > Viridiplantae > Streptophyta > Magnoliopsida > Asterales > Asteraceae > Artemisia > Artemisia tridentata. Next base: position 61,459,712 of record CP139502.1, on the reverse strand, counting down.
ATGTTTCCTCTTGCAAATCTAGTGTTTTATATAAATAAAGATAGATTGATTCGTCATACAAGGCATTCGCATGTTCTGCTTCATGGTTAATCGGATTAAAATGGTTACAATTATCCTTTCTTAGATACTGACATTTTTTTTTCTTTTTTTTTTTTTTATTTTTTTTTCTTTTTTTTTATAGGTTTATAAGCGGGTATGTTTGGTAGTACTAAAACACCCGCCAAAATAATCGGTTGCCCTAGCATTTCTTCTGTTTTATGGGGTGGTCAAACAAGTAGCAAGAAAATATGATCAACAGAAAATATAACGATGTATCCAAAAAGGGTATGGCATGGCATGGCATTTAACCTTTTTTCTTAATTTAATTACAATCTTGTTGTTTTCAACTTTCCATTACAACAACCCTAGATTGCAACTTTCTATCATTAAGGAACCAACTTATTGTTTCTCCAATACCTCCACTCTTCCGCTGCTTGCATAGAGCTTTATGATACATCAACCTTTTTCGCCTCCGCAAATATGAAGTTCGTGATCCAAACTTGAACTTCCTTGAGTATTTCTTTTTCCCAACACGTCGACCGGTCGTAGGATGCACACTAGTCCCACCTTCTTCATGAACTGCTGACCCACCCACATCCAGCACAACCTCGTCTTCAAAACAGTGATCATTAGAAAGACTTGGCAGTTTTGAACCATTGTAACTGAGTACAGCATTTTGCCACTCATAAGGCGGCGAGCGAGACCACCCAACGTCAATGGCAGGAACATCGAGACCAACAACACCTGACATGCAATCTTCTTCAAAAAAATAAAGCCCATCAACGATAGAGTCACTATGCAAAAAGTCTTTAAAAAGATTTCTACATTTAAAATTAGTTCCTTTGATTCTCGGTTCTGAAGGAGGTGTTCTTAGAGGAGGTGAACGACCTTCTTCCTCCTCCCATGCCTCCAGAGCAGCAGCCGATTTAGATGTAGCAACTAGCATTGCTTCCGTATGTTTTTTAAACTTTAACAAAATTTCCTCATCATAAAAATCATAAGTAAGATTTTTATAATAGAAACCTGCTAGGTTTTGTGGTGCATGGACAACATACAAATGGAGCAAACCATAACACTCAGCCGTGTCATACATCTTTCGCATATGACATTCAACTTCAATCAAATGCAAGCCTTCTGCTAGAGAATGTCGTGGACAACAAAAATACAAAAAACGAATTTCTTGATCTAGTTGCAAGGTTAACAAGTCAAGCAACTGATCCAATTTCATCCTGTTCGACTTGCATACCTTCAATGTCATTGTTTTGCCATATTCATACTTTAAGCCTGAATATTCTAAGAAAATACCATCATAGTTAATCTCAAGGACTATATGTGTAGTAGTGATGACGTGTGACCTGTACACAAGAAACATAAATTTATTCAAAAAAAATAAAAGTTAGCAACTAAGCATATGATTACATTACACAGTTAAGACATACATGCATACCTTTGTTTGATGTCCGCCGAATCAGCATGGGGGTTTGCAGGGACTTTCTTTGGAGGAGTTTCATGAGGGTCCATGATGATTTAACAAGTAATAATGTAAGTGGGACTTAATGAAGTGGTAAGTTAGTCGAACATATATATATATATATATATATATATATATATATATATATATATATATATATATATATATATATATATATATATATATATATAAGAAATGCTATCCATTTGGTTGAATAGGAACAAGTGAGAAAGAGTGAATTAGTTTGTAATAATGTAAAGTAAAATATATTATAGAGGTATTAACGGTGGTATGTATTAGTAAATTGAAGACTTTGTTTTAGTGTTTTTGTATCGTTGTATTAACACAAAATTATATGTACCCATGTTGGTTAACTTGCCAAAGTTTACGGTCATATAATGTTGTAAACTAATTTTACAAGCTAATTCACTCCAAAAAACTAGTTGAATTATCCAGATTTTAAAGGCCCAATGGCCACGTTTAAGAAGGTGTAAAATTATTGAGTCCACACTTTCTCACGTTTTAAAGGCCAAATGGGTGTAACAAAATATTTTTACACATATAAGTGTGGAGATATTATCCAAATTTATATGTTTAAAAGTGTGGAAATATTTTTTGAATGTGCACAACTAAAAGTGTGGAAAAAATGCGAATAATGTTTATAATAAAAAGTGAGGAAACATTTGCTACACATATTAGTGTAGCTTTATTATAATTTTACACACTTATATATGTGGTTTATTTTTTAAATATTTGTGACACTTATAAATGTAGCGAAATTATTATCCACATAAAAAAATAAGTCCACGGTTGACCATACCGTGGCAAAATAAGTGTGAAGAATAGCACTATTTTTTTGGGGAGTAAATTATATTGATAACTAAAGGTTGAGAATACAACAAGGACACATAAGATGAACAAAAATAAACAAACTAATTGAACATAGGGTAATATCTATGCTTGTAATAAAACCGAACCATCTTTTCACGATACGCTAACGCAACGTCAACGGGGTCATCAACATCCAACGATAGACCATGTGACAAACGATATAGAAATATACACACCCACACACCACAATCACCAAAGATACCCCCTTGCTTTGGAACTTTCTCCTCAAGCCTAAACGTGATGTTATATTCGGTCGGACGCATTCCATTCTTATCGAAAACTTTGGCACGTTCTAGAACCCGTGGAAGTCGAGCCTGTATAATAGGATAAAATGTAAGTATACATAGACGGGAGATCTTAAGGTACACTTTGTAAGTAATGCTATTAAATGTGATCCATTTACCAGCAAGGTTTGTCCATAAACAGTTTAATTGTTTATTTTTTTGGTGATAGTTAGTTCAGATTATTTGTTAAGCTATTTAAGGTTTAGTGTTCCTTACTTCATATGCAGTGTTGTACCATTTGATTAGTTAACAAACTGATTGTTACATAAACTTGTTTAATTTCATTACAAGATGAAAAACTAGTACACCCAACACTCGAGGTACACGGATGATAAACACAAAACACAAAACACAAGAGACTATAGCGTGACAGGAATAAAGAGCAAGCACATAGCAGGCCAGGGATGGAGGTTCAACAGTTATTGCGCATCTTTGCCAGAAATGAGATTGTATTGACAACTTTGATTTGAGTTTCACTGATGAGTATCATCAGTGTCCTACTCTTCTCAAGGTCCTCATCTTGAATTTGAAGTAGCAAATCTAAACACTTAGTTGCGAGACTGGACCCAACAACAGTTTGGAGCTGTTTGATCTGGTCACCCCTTTCCTTGCAACGGCGTGTGAGCTCTACCACCTCCAGCTGAAGTGAGTTTATGAGCTTAAAGTCACGCTCAATATTAGTTTTAACCAAACTGCTCAGCAGATCCTTCAAAAGGTTTTGTTGATCCATAGATATTCGAAGTGAAAGCTTGTGTGTGTGTAAAGGTGAATAGGGTTCTAAGTATGGTATGAAATTGAACTATTATATGGATCGTTTAATATTTAAAAGTGGGGTGACCCTTACATTTGAATTTAGTCAAGGGTAATAAATTAGATATTCGAAGTGAAAGCTTGTGTGTGTGTAAAGGTGAGTAGGGTTCTAAATATGGTATGAAATTGAACTATTATATGGATCGTTTAATATTTAAAAGTGGGGTGACCCTTACATTTGAATTTAGTCAAGGGTAATAAATTAGGTTTGTTAATTGGTGAATAGTTGGGTCATGTCAATATATTGTTTAATATATAAGCCAGATATTGTTAAACCGGAATTCTGCTGCTATTAAATGACTCTGGACAGTGTCATACAGTCGTCACTTCCTGTCCACTAATTTTCAACGCAACGATAATTCAAATTGGGCACCTTTTAACAAAGATTGCCAAAATAAGCCAAATGTTATTAATGTGGATTAGACAAATGAAAATTAAGCCAAATATAATTAGGGCGGATAAGACAAATGTCATGATTGTGGCCAGAGAGCGTCATAAACTGCCCCCTTACTGTACACTAATTTTCAACGTAACCAAATTTCAAATTGGGCAACTTTTCATCAAAGTTGGGCAGAATAAGCCAAATGTTATTAATGCGGATTAGACAAATGAAAAGTAAGCCAAATATTATTAGGGCGGATTAGAGAAATGTAATGATTGTGGCAAGAGACTGTCATAAACTGATGCCTTCATGTCCACTAATTTACAACGCAACCCAATTCAACTTGGGCAATTTGTTGTCAAATTTAGCGAAAATAAGCCAAATGTTATAAACGGATATTAGATAAAAGTAAATTAAACCAAATATTAATAATGCGGATAAGATAAATGAAATGATTGTGGACAATGAAGTTCATATACGGCTCCCTTCCACTACAAGTACTACTTTGGAACTTTTTTTAAAAATTGGGCAATTGGGTTGAAACATAGCCCAACTAGACACATGGAATTTTACTTTGAGGTAGTTGTATGTGACCTACGTATGGTATTCAAAAAAATTATACTAGTCGCTAATTGTATTTTAAAATTCGTCAACAAGGTTGAAACATTTCCCCAATAGGCATATGTTGTTTTTACTTTTAGATACTTGTATGTGACCTTGATATGGTATTCAAAACACAATGTCGTATGTTTCTCTTCCTAAAATAACAAACATACAAAAAATACGCCATGACCAGCAGTAACAAACACTGCCAGCAGAAACTAAACAATGCTACCAGCAGGAACCATGATTGGCAGAAAATACGCCATGACCAGCAGGAATGAAACTACACTAACAGCAGCAATGAAAATAAACATTATTCTAATAATTCCAAACAAACTGTTGAGATTCTTGTATTTTAAAATTGGTCAACAAGGTTGAAACATTTCCCCAATAGACATATGATTTTTTTACTTTGAGATACTTGTATGTGACCTAGATATGGTATTCAAAAATATTAATATTCGCTAATTGAATATAGAAACAACGTACAGTTAAATGATTTAAGTTAATGGGTAAAGAATTTGGAGGGTCAGCAAAAATTGAATAATGTTTGGGTCAGGATGGTTTAATGTGGAGAGTGCTGACGTTGACTTGTATATGGATAGTGGAGGCAACGCATATGAGTTGGATATGGAGAGGTAATGAGGTTGTGCCTGAAAAGGTGAACAAGGGAGAAGGTAGTAGAAATACTTAAAACTTTACGTGCTGCGCATGCTCAACATGGTTCTGCTGTTGAAGATGTTGCAAAAGTTGCTAAGACTGATTCTACTGCTGAGAATCATGTTGATTCTGCTGCTGAGAATCAACTTGATTCTACCGCTGACATATTGGATGATGCTAACAGTCTGGCACATGCAATACTACAACTGAAGTATACCAACTCATCAACCCCCAAACATTGGATGATGCTGATGTTAGAGGGGACAAGAATCACAACCACAAGCACAAAAATAAGGTATTAATAAAAATTTTAGCAACACGGACCTGTAAGCACTTCCTAACGCGGATATACCAGTCACGGGTGTGATAGTCATATGTGTCGCCACTATCATAGAATGTCACCACTCCTGATCGTATATGAAACTGGGCAAGACACCAGTGTTTGTCCGTTTGGTTGATCGGAATAAAAACCTACAATATACAGGGTTTCTGATGAATCCTTATAGTTGGCGACATATCAATAATTACGTATACTATCTTTAAACGGCCAAAAGACCAGACTTTTAGTAAAAAATGGTCATATACAACAACTTGACTCATCATGTAACTTTAACCGCCCACACATAAACGTAGTACCTGATCCACATCGCTCCATGGACAGGGATACCTCTGGCCATCTGCGTAAAAAGATGGTGTGCCGTTTTGAAGAAGAAGCTGAAGAAAGTAACAGCTAACCATCGCCCAGTTTGCATTATTAGGTCTTACATGCCACATGTAGTCAACCCACAAGTCTATGTGCTGCAAATAAGTGTTTTAACAAAGGGTGAGAGGTAACCTTATTTATGAATTAGAGTATGCATGTACGCTCACCTGCTCAGTTAGCCAACCTTTTCTACCAGGGTCTAAGCAAACTAAGCGTAGCCAGAAATTTCGATCAACGGTGTGGTCTTCGGACCATGGAAATTTACACTGGTGAGTGTACCCCGGTTGACCAAGAAATACTTCAATATCATCGGTGAGCCAGACATTTTCCACGGTATGGAACCATCGAGATAGATCCTACAAACGTGGGTAAATTTATAACATATAATGTAAAAGAGGTAACAAAAGAAAATGTAAACCAACTTTAGATCATGGCAATACCTCAACCCAAGGTTGAACTCTTGTCAGCAATTCAGCGGTACGTGGGTTATTAACGTCAGGGCCGTGTTTCTTAATGCTAACTATAACCTTTTCCGCATTTTCTGATTTCGAATCAGGTTCCAAATAATTTCGCCTCTTGCTCGGTGGTAACCGAGCCAAATATCTTTGATAGTGTTTCGAATTCAGAAACGATATTCTGCGTTTCTTCTTCTCCTCCTCCATCTTCAACATGTTTTCTTCTTCCAAGCGCAACCTCTTAGCCGCTTCCTGTCTTTTCATATTATCTTCTGCCCTCATCTTCTCTTCTTCTAACTGCAACCTCTCTTCCTCTGCCAACGCCCATCTCAATTCCTCTTGAATAAGATACTCCTGCAACAGGATATTGTGGATTACATATGCCGCACAAATAATATTACGCTATAAATCGGGTATACGGATAATTTGGAATAACGTATTCTACCTGAGCTAGTTCTTCGTCAGAATCAGGCAAGGCAATCAATTTCAGGTAAAATTTGTTAAGTGAATGGCAAAATTCAGAACTCGTGTTAGGAAAATGTGACTCAATATCCAGTTTCTCCTGTCAAATCATTATATTTTTTTTTAAAAAGTACAGGGTGGATGTCAAAGTAGGTACTCATATTTTTTTTGAAATGTACCTGCAGTCCGCCAGGTCTCTCACGAGCAAGAACCTGTAATATTATAACATGTATTATAAACCCGTATATACAGAGTGCATACTATTGACATAGTAAGCTGAATAAAACGCAACCTCAATAATAATCTCAAGTTTCAATACTTGGCCATTAAGCTCAGCAAGGACACGGTCCTTAAGCCTCTTGGTTGGTGAACTATTACCAGCCCTACGTTGAGTGGAATTTACTTTCAACGACTCACTGACCCGTTTGCGTGCCTTTGACAACCTGTTAAGATAAGCATCGAAGAGGGTGTAATTGGATGTGGCTGCAGCCCTGGGAACGGAGTTTTGGAAGAATTCTTGGCTCTGTATCCACCATGAAGACTCGTACTCAGGTGTATTCGGCTTGAGATCTAAACGTGTATTCGACTCCTACAAATAAACGGGGACAAATAAAATATGTAACCTTACAACTGTTTGAACGACAATTATATCTCACAAGTAACTTTGTGCGCCTAATGTTGACTTTTGAAGATAGTGCAGCTTCAAGTTCATTAGATACTAAATACAACTATTGATTGTGATTATTGTCAGATACTCTTGGTTGTGTTAACCCCATTGTCAAATCTACTTCATTTGCAAGCAACTCTTTGTGATTGATTTTTCAAGGGATTATATAGCCTTAAGGGGAGGTTAATGGAATTAAATGTTGGGTTGGTTTAGAGTTAATTGGGGATTTGACGTTAATCACACATCATTCATTGCTGCCGATTGACCATCTCATTGCTGCCGGTTGACTTAACGTTGCTGCTGGTAGTGTTTTTTAGTCAAAGGTACTCTGGTTGACTTCATTGCTGCGGACGTTTAAGAATTTGGGGGATTAATTTTGGGAATAAATTAAATTCAAATTAGTCAAAGTTTACGCGAGAAATTTAGAATTTAGATCTGCTAAATTTGCAAACCGTATTCACGAACTAAATATTAAATTCCTCTCCCAAAATAACCGCAGTCTCTCAAATCAATTGCACATCTCATTCCTTCTTATTTGCACATCTCAATCCCTGATTCAACACTATGGCAACCCTTGAATACAAAGAAGATCACAACAAAGTTGGATTTCCTAAGACTTGGCTAGCCCACATGCATATGGCTTGTGGTAAAGGCAGTTTGAAAACCATATTTGGTACTCAATTCACCAAGGTTCTGCTGTAACCAACAATTGGCTAGTCCTGAGCAAACGGCTACAGGTAAAGACAAGTCAAATCCGTTTATAGTTGATGATTTACTAAAAATCATATGGTTATCAATGTACCATGGTCTTACACACAAAAACATTGGCTACTCCAATAGTGATGGCTATTGGTAAAGAGACATCAAATCCATTAATTTTCAATGATTCACCTCTCACAGGAGATAACACACCTGCAAGTGATGAGAATAGTATGAAACTTAAGTGATTTGATGTACACATTGTCATAGTAGCAGTCAAGATCAAGAGAATTACATGGTAACCAGCTTAATTGGAGATGATTATATTATGTTGCTGCTTTTATATAGAGGTTGCTGCTGGAAATGTTTGCTTTAAAGATGTTGCTTCTGGTTACTTAATCTTGCTGCTGCGCAAGTGCAATCCTGCTGGTAGCTTTCGTGTGTTCCTGCTGGCAGTGTTTATTGCTGCTGGTCGTTGCTTATTTTTTAGTCGTATTACAGTTATTCTAGTTACACTTATTCTAGGATCATAGTTCATTAGTAATTGTCTTCTTCACAATCTTATATTTAGTTTCCGCATAAATATAAGTTTGTCATACAGAGATTTTTATTGGCTCAAAGATCAATCAAGGCGTCGATCCTACAAGTTGGAAAGAAAAAGACAATGCAAACTCGGAGGAGGAAAGAGAAATGTATACTCCGGAAGAGAGACAGGATGCCATAGATGATTTGGTTCTGCAACTTAGAAAGAAGCATAAGGGATAGTACAAAAAAAACAGGCTCCTACCTATGTGTGTTCATTGCTCTCCTTAAGATTATTCATTATATTCGGCGTAGTGATTAATTTTGTTTCAATTCAAGAAAAAGAAAAAAAGATCATTGCTCAACAGGGATTCAACAATTTATTTTACGTAAATACAAATAGAAAAAAATAGTGACCTCTGAAAACAGGTAGGAACGGTCGCTTCTTTTGAATGGTGACTTCATAGACCATGCAATAGCTCTTGGAATCACATTAGGGTCTTTACTCCACCAACGTTCAGATCTTTCAAAAGACTCGAGTATCCAAATCTAAACAAATTGTAAAACACAAACATATCAATCAGTCCATCAAAATGTTCGGCTGAAAAATATATTATTAATAAAAATAAATACAAACCTGGAAAGCAAATACAAATCCAGACAAAGTATAGGTCGGAACAGATTTTGGGTTTTTCTTCAATACTAAAAGGTGGTTATCCGTGTGCTTATCCATTACATTATGAAGTTGGTCATATAAATGGGTCCAAATATGTTCACCCCACGGAAATGCATTCCAAGCTTCTAGGTTTTCAACCAACCTCATCAATGTGTCATCAACTTGGGATGTCAATAAACGACCCATAAAGATCACCTCTAAGACTAACAAAAGAGATATCCGTATTGCGTCTTCATCACATAGCTTGCGAAACTGCTCTTCATCCTCGATGACACCAATAAGGTCTAAGTTGGTTACAATCAAACCTCGCTTGTCAGGAAACACCCTATCACGAAATTTGAGAGCACCAGAAGTGTATAACTCAAAGCTCACACTTCCAAACCGCAACCCCGTCATTAGACAAAACTCAGGACGACCAAAATGCAGAGTATGTCCATCTAGGTAATAGATAAAGGGCATATCATAATGAGACTCGTCCACTCTTCTTTGTTTCCGTACCATATAGTCAATGAGGTGTGTTTCATGTTCAAAGTATAACAAATCCAACCATTTTCCAAAGCATGTACTCCTAAACAAGTTCCGTCGTTTTGCGTCTAATTTCCGATTTATCAACCAAAAGTAGTTGAGTTTGCTACTAATGATTAGTTTAGCTTCATAGTCCTAAAAGGAAAAAATATGTTAACTCAGAACATACAATTCATAACAAAATAAGTTTGAACACATGTATACAGCCAGCGTAAACACTATCATACACAGTTCAGATGACTACAACTTAACTACAACCACTTAGTGTTGGACCATAAGAATAGGGTGTTTTGCTTATGACCTTATTTGAATCAGGCATGGCGTATCAGATACAACCCAAAATCGTGGCTTATCAAATACATCCCAAAACAAAATTCAAATCATAATCCACATAAATGCATAAACAAACAAACAACACTATATTATACCAGATAAACAAAAATCAATAACGATACAAAACAAATGTAATAAAGATTCGTAATACGCTGTACATACCATATTATACCACATTTTTTCGAATCAAACAAACAATCGACGGTGTTAAATGATTTTATTGGAACACTGTTCAATGAACAGTTACTCTGTTTTCAGATGACAATCAGGGAAAACAATGGTAGTAGATTGGAGATTGAAATAATAGTGTAACAAGATAAACAAGCGCGAACATAAACCCAGTTTATTTTTTTTGACCGTGACTGTGAAACGAGATGGAGGGAAGAAGTGTATAGAGGAGATGCTGTTTGTTTTTTAATTTTTAATTTCGAATACGGTAATGAACAGTAATGAAAGCAGTGAACAGTGTAAAATTTTTGAAATGACCAAAAAACCATCTGTAAAGTATACGGTTGCCCAACAAATAAAAGTTGCCCAAAATACACTACCGTACAATACGTGATTATACGAGTTGCCCTGGGCTAAGGGGGGAATTTTTTGAGATCGGGATAGATACTCTTAGCACTTGGGCAATCGGGCTATTTTAGTAATTATCCCTTAATTATATACACTTCATATAAAACTAGCAATAAAACAAGTGACAAGCTATTTAATTATCAGGACAGGTCTTCTTATTGTCTCGAGTATCTATCTGTGTACGTGTGTGCTAATCGCTGATTCGTGCTCATTAGTTTAGTTTTCTATTTAATTATAACCAAACTGTGCCAGTCTCTCAGGCTGAACCCCCTTGCGTTAGATTAGGTTGTATAACTAACTTAAGATATTAAAATACTGATTAGAATAACTAGATAATATGTTCCACTCTTAGTGATCGACACTCTGCTTACCATTATATTCATACTGACCGGGTACACTGCTCGTTAAGTGTGTATGTTATTGATAAGTCGGCTAAATATAAATTTAAAACTTGAGTAGGCATTAATACTGCTAAACCGCAACGACACATCATGCGCATCACCTGTCTATCATCAAAGGACAAAGCATATTGAGATAAGACACCATTTCATAAGAGATGCTTATGAGAAGCATCTTATTCAGGTGATTAAGATTCATACTGATGACAATGTGGCTGATCTGCTGACCAAGGCTTTTGATGGACCAAGGTTTAACCATTTGGTGGTTCATATTGGGATGGTAAATCCTTAGGTACTGAGTTTGAGGGGAGGACAAAGCCTAAGGGGAGGCTTTCTGTTGTATAATTTGTTATTTTCTTTGTTTTTTTTATTAGTTCATAAAAAAAAATTAGGTATATTTTGTGCTAACTTGTATTGTTTTAAGTAACACTTTGCAGGTACAGTGTTGGTGTTTACACCTACACAACAAATGGTATTCAACTCACCATGTCTCACAGACAAGAAAGAGTTGACTCACCATGAGGGTACAGCTCTGGTGTGATTGTCAAATCTGTTGATAGCTGTAATAGCTTGCTCAAAGCTATAGGGTACTTCAACTCACCCATGGTTCATTCCTGAGAGTTGAAATGGTTTTCAATTCACCATGGATTTTACTCCTTTGGGGTTTCCAAAGAATTGGCTAGCCCACAAGTGTATGGTTTGTGGTAAAGGCAGTTGGAATTCCATACTTGTTATTCAATTCACCAAAGGTTATCTTCAACCTAAGAATTGGCTAGTCCTGAGCAAACGGCTACAGGTAAAGACAAGTCAAATCCGTTTATAGTTGCTGATTTACTAAAAATCAGATGGTTATCAATGTACCATGGTCTTACACACCTAAACATTGGCTACTCCAGTAGTGATGGCTATTGGTAAAGAGACATCAAATCCATTAATTTTCAATGATTCACCTCTCACAGGAGTTAACACACCTGGAAGTGATGAGAATAGTATGAAACTTAAAGTGATTTGATGTACATATTGTCATAGTAGCAGTCAAGATCAAGTGAATGACATGGTGACTAGCTTATTCTTTTGAAGATGATTTCCTTTTGCTGCTGAACTATTGAAGTTGCTGCTGGTTACTTACTATTGCTGCTGCTCAAATGCAATCCTCAAGCCTGAGAAGTTAAAGCTCTATCACGTGGGAATCTTGCAAGTTAACCTAGTCAACTTCAAGATTAGGGGAGGATTGTTAGGATCTCTGGGAAATAAAGATTTCTCATTGCTGCTGGTAGTGTTCGCTGGTTCCTGCCGATAGTTTATGGTTCCTGCTGAAGTTCATTACTGCCGATAGTTTATTTTTGTTTCTGCTGATAGTAGTTGTTACTGCGGGTTTTAGTAATTGTTATCCCGTAAGTTTAGAATGTTTGTTAGATTTATTTTTAGAAGAGATCATGTTTATCTCTTTACACGTTTTCTTGTATGACGGGTTAGGGTTAGGGTTTATTGTTAGTATAAAAGAAACACCCCGTCTATGAGTTTTGTACGAGATTACAATATTCAATAACACAATTTCTTAGTTCATAATCCGATCCATAGAGGATCAAAACCTTCATTATTATTTTCTTCTTTATATTCTTGTGTTTAGTTTCCGCATAGACACAAGTCTTACACCTAGAGATTCTCGGTTTAACCAAGCTCAATCAAGCTAGAAGCACACGATCCTTATTGATCTTCACACGCTCCTATGGCCAAAAAGGGAGCCATGGTCCTTGCCTTCGTCATCTCTTTGGCTCAAAGTGTTGACTCTCGGATTCGACAAGAGATGGCAGAGGTCTTCATTTTGGACAGAAGGAAAGAGATAAACCTAGACTTGTCTTGTTTATGGCGTCCTTCTCTTGTTGGCTTTCGATCTGAGAAGAAGTCAGGAAGATGACGATTTGGAGAGCAGAGGGAGCAGATGGGAAGTGGGGAAGGAGAGAGAAGATGAGAGGCGTGTATACTAGGGGATAGGAATAATATAAGTGATAGTTTTATTATAATAGGGTGTAGTTGGTGTACCTCGTGTTCCGTTGAGTTGAGGTGTAACTTGAGATTTTTGAGTCGTCGTGAGCACGTAAGATATAGTTCAGGAGTCGTTTTTATTAATTGACACAGAGTAAATTTTTATTGACTTAGACATGAATTTATGAAGTAAACCTTTACTGGTGTGGTGTTGGTACGCGTGTGGTGTTGTTTTCCAGGATAAACGAAATAACCTCTCGTTTTTAAATTTTTAAAACATCGGTAAATGTCAGAAAATATTAAATTTGTAATCTTTGTCAAAAATAAATAGATGTACGATTAAAATAATAGCCTGAAAAATTACGGGTTGTTATAAGTGTCAACACTAGTCTTACAAGAACTAGAGATAATATAAAGCAACAAGTAAAGCATGTCACATTAACACAAACTTAGACATATTAGTAATAACATGTCATGACACAACACAACTAACATGATATAAGCAACAAACCACACAAATATAAATGCAATGCAAAGTATAAATGTAAAGCGGTAAATGCAAGAATAAACGTAAAGAGATAAGTAAAGAAGGCACAAACCGGACACGAAGATTTATAGTGGTTCGGTCACGAAGCTCCTCTTCGCCCTACTCCACTCCCCGAGTACCCAGCTCGAGAGTTACTCCACTAATCAACAAGCTCCCTTCTCGGCAGAGAAAACCATACAACATTGCTTACAATATTTTCCGACACTAAGCTAGATGTCGAGTTCTTCTTCGGGTACAACTAAACCCGTCATGTTTTATGGCCCAACATAACAAACCTTGTGTTTTAAGGCCTAAACACATAAACCGCGTCGCTTACATTATTTTTCGACACTAAGCTAGATGTCGAGTACTAATCTAGCTAGTACCAATCTAACTCACGATCTACCCGATCCTCACAAATCACACAAGCTACAAGATCCACATGATCTACACTCGATCTACCCGATCTTCTCACGATCTACCCGATCCTCATGATCTACACGATCAACCCTATCTTCACACGATCTACTCGATCTACTCACTATCAACACAAGCTACACAAGATCTCCCTGATCTCTACAAGATCACAATGATCCACACAAGATGACTAAACAAGACAATGACAACTTGATGTATGTCTAGATACAACAAGTAAACAACAAGTAATGCAAGTGCACTACACAATGACTCTAACACCTTGTATCTTCTTGATAATTTTTGTTCTTCTCTTGTACTAATAGAGGAATGAATGTGATCTTTGATTGGATGAAAGAATCACTCTTAAACAAAAGAATAACTCTCTAAATGATCAAAAAAAGTGATCTAACTAAGAAGGGATTAAAACAGAGAAAACTGGTTGGAAAAATCAAGTTGAAAGTGTAAAATGGCCCACTATTTATAAGCAAACAAAATTTGACCGTTACCGAGGGACGGTACCATTAAATATATCACGGTACCACTAAATTTAGTGGTACCGTGCCAGACAAAAATGCTCTCATTTTTGTTTTTAGTGGTGAAAGTTTATTTGGGAAAGTTTTGTTACACCCCGTGCCCGCTTAGACCAAAAACTTTGAACTTTTACGCGAAAACGCTTGACTTTTACGGACATCCTGTTACTCTTTTGACTATTGACAAAAATATATAGACATTCGGGACTCGAGACTATTTTTAAATGAATCTAGACTCAATTACCTTCAAAATGACGGGTGGCGCGACCCGTAATGACTTACGGTTTAAAAGATACGATTTTTCAAAGATTACCGAAAACTGTTGAAAAACCGCCCAACCGATCGGTATGCCCCCACATCCGATTCGGATGGGCGGTTTTTTGACAGTTTTCGGTAATTTTTGAAAAATCATATATTTTAAATCGTAAGTCGTTACGAGTCGCGTCACCCGTCGTTTTGAAGGTAATTGAGTCTAGTTTCATTTAAAAATAGTCTCAAGTCCCAAATGTCTATAGATTTTTGTCAATGGTCAAAAAGAGTAACAGGATGTCCGTAAAAGTAAAGCGTTTCCGCGTAAATGTTCAAAGTTTTTATCTAAGCGGGAACGGGGTGTAACAACTTGGTATCAGAGCTTCGGTTTAAGTGAATTAGGTTTTCACTATAGGTTGCCTAGTCTTAAACCACTCATAGAAACATTGAACGTAAGTGTTAGTAATGTAGAAAGTAATTGTTAAGTGTGGGATGGATTATGTTTTATGCTAGTTGAGCTTAATGATGATAAGAGATGGAAGTGTATAATAGTATTGATTTGTATGAGACATAAGTCCGTGGAGGACTTGAAATGCTTAAATGATTAGTTGGCCGAGCACCTCGGTTGGTGCCGATGATTATATTGCAATTATGTGAATGTATGATAGAGTTATGGTGATGGAATGTAAGTAGGAATGCTAAGCGGTATTAGAGATGGGCTAGTAAGTGAATTAAAGTCTTATGATGCCTTAGTTATAAGGTAGACTAGTGCTTGCGGCTAATTAGATTGTTGATGCTTAGACATAGATTGATTGTCCAATGTGGTATATGAGCCATAGACCACATGATTTGATTTTGATTATGAATGTTTTAACACTTGTTGGATAAGTGTTAAGTGTTATTATGTTAATGTTTATGTGATGCTAGGTCTATGGTGGTAGTTTATTATATGTCTAAGTTTTATGTGGTGTGCTTGAGAGCATGATGCATAGAAGTGTATGAGTTGAGATAGATACATTGGAGTGCATATTATATGAGACTTGATCGTTATGTGCGAATAGTGTTTATTGTATGATTGATAACAGAAGTTGCTTAGAAAGCACAGATTAACTCCAATGTAATGTATAAATGTCACATTAGATGTGATGATCTAGTGACAAAAGAAAGTTGAAAGAACACATTGTCATGTGAAAAGATAAGTATGGTAAGTGTTTGATAAAGCATAGATGCTTTGAAAGCTTGAGATAAAGTAAGAAATGAATAATGAAGTATGTTTGTAGTTTGATGATTAGAAAGACACGATTGATATAATAACGGTTAGATGCTTGAAGGCACGAATTCTTATATGAGTAACTAAAATGAGAAAGTTAAAGTGTATAGTAAAACGTGATGAGATCATGTTACATATTAAACATGATAAGTAAAATGTGATAGTAATAAATGGTTAAGCGTGATGAGTAGAAGTGATGAATGAGATGCAGATTGCGCTAGAAGTCATAAGTGATATGAAGTGCGCTAGAAGGAATTGTAAAACATGAATATAATCATGTTAATATATTGGAATGTGTATGATGAGATTAATGAGAGTGTTATAGAATAAACTTATGTAAGGTTTATATGCGTAAAAGTTGAGTAGACTATATGAAGTGATAGTATAAGTTGAGAATATGGTCAACAAGGGGTTGACGGGTAATAGTAAAAGTGCGTTGTAAGAACACATAGAAAATGTGTAAATTGTAATGGACAAGCATCATACAGAACTTGTCTAAAATAAAGATGGCACATAGTGAGTGTATGAGTCAACTTGGGGTTGACGGATAAATGATAAGTTGCATTGTGAAAATGCAAATATAATAAATGGGTAAGTGTTATATAGAGACTTGTTTAGATGAAAGTAAACGTGGTAGTGAATGATTGAAATTGCTTAAGGCAATGAGAACTGAAGAAATGATAGTGTGTACTTAATGATAAAAGTACATAAAAGATAAAATGAGTAGAGATGATAAAGTAGATATAGCTTGGATCCAATGCTCTAGTTTTGGTATCCTTCGGGATAGCCCAGCTTGCCTTTATGGCATGTGTTTTGGTATCCTTCGGGATAGCCTAGCTTGCCTTCACGACATGGTTGTTAGCTTGCCTTTACGGCATGGTTGTTAGCTTGCCTTTACGGCATGGTTGTTAGCTTGCCTTCATGGCATGGTTGTCAGCTTGCCTTCATGGCATGGTTGTCAGCTTGCCTTATGGCTTAGCTTGCCTTTATGGCATGGATGATAGCTTGCCTTTTATGGCTTAGCTTGCCTTTATGGCAGGGATGATAGCTTGCCTTTTATGGCATGTTGTTTAGCTTGCCTTTATGGCAGGGATTAGGGATGAGATCGGTACAGGACAGGAACCGTACCGAACCGACTAGTACCGATACCGAACTCTACCCAAAGGGAGAACCGAATACCGTACCGATTTTAAGGGTACGGTATCTGTACCGGTATTTCGGTCTTGTACCGATTAGTACCGAAATTTCCATGTATATATGTCAGTAGAAGGAAAAATAAAACCAAAGATTGAAAAAAATTGACAGCCAGTCAGATCTAATTAGCTTGATCTAGAGATTACAAATTCAACCTATGCACTTGGCTGATTTGGATTATGTTTTGTCGAATGGTTAAAATGTGACGAGAGGGTATTTGCTTGCTCTTGTAACAACACAGTGAATATTATATGTGTTTTAAATGCTTAAAACTTCTTACATCTAATATAGTAATATTTGTTAATTCTTGTAATACAGTTTTATAGATTAAGACGTTAGTTATATAAGTGGTTTAAATAAGAGACTAAAAGTGTTTCTGCTCAAACCCACTCTGACACGTATTAAAATATACCCGTTTTGGTAGCACCTCTAAATCTCTAATCTAGATATGATCTACCTTATTAAAAGTATCAACCATTCGGTATCTTAAATCGGTTTCTCGGTTCCGAACCGATATCGAACCGAACGGTACCGAAATCGATTATCCCAAATATCCAATACCGACACCGATACCGAATCCCTATCGGTACGGTTTTTAGGTGCAGGTTCAGTTTCGGTTTTTCGGTAGCCATGCTCATCCCTAGCAGGGATGAAAGGTTAGTGAGATTGGATCCAAGGCTAAAAAAGATTGAAAGTGAAGTAAGTATGATTGTTGTGTCGGAGGTACGTAAGTAGGATGATTTATAATCTCCTTATTTAAATGGATTGGGACGCCTCTTTGTTTAAATAAAGAAGTTGTAAATCGCTGAACCATAAGTTTATAATTCCTTACTTACATAGATTGGGACGCCTTTTTATGTAAATAAAGAATTATAAATGAGTGGGCTTATGTGTAGCCGATATGACATGAGTACGGGTAGAGAGATGAGAAGGTGAAAACTAAAACAAGTTAGACGTCATAAGAAGAGGCTATACATGAATAAAAATTTATAGCGGCTTTAAGGTTATGTGTGAACCTTAAGATAGACGCCTAGAATGAGTTTGCACGTTAAGTTGATAAGATAATGGGTAAGCATTCGCAAAATTTAACAAGAAGATTGATTAAGTAATGCAAAGAAAAGATTTTGAAAGTGCCATTTAGATGGTACTTGATATAAAATTGAATTAAGTTACCGGTTTTTGACATAAATAAGTGTTGATATTATGTAAAATGCGAAATTGGCCGGTATATGATTTTATGTCATGTTAGTGCATGGGCATATGACGTGAAAATAGTGCCGAAGTTTAACTTATATAAAGTCAAAATAGTAAATTTTCCATATGACTAGTCGTCAATTGTGAGAAATTTTAGATAAGTTTGTAATGAGAAGTGTGTTTCTAGTGAATTATGAGTAATGACTATGTATAGTAAGTTTAGAATTTGCGAGATCATTTAGATCGTCGCAAGGTAATGGCTTAGAGAGCATGAGAATAAGGGCATGTATATGTTGTGAATTGGTTTTGGATGGTTTAGATGAGAGATTTCGAGTACGAAATCTAAATAAGGGGGTAGAATTGTTAGACCCGTTTCCCGAGTACTTGGACCCCACCCTAGATGAAAATGTATTAAGGATTTTACGTGATTGGCCAGTCAACGAATGTTGCGTAGTGGTCAAACCCGATAGTCAAGTGATAGTCAAAGAATGTGTTATAAGGTTATGAAAGTGCTATGTGGCACAAATAATAAGAGAATAGACTTCAAGGGTTTAAGTTGTTATATGCTAAATGTGTTATAGTAAGTATTGTGGCCAAAATAGAAGGACATAGACTTGAGGGGCCATTCTTGCCATTAGCCCAAACTTGTACAAGTAAATATCTTAAGTTGGAGGATTCTAGTATTTTCCAAGATATGAGAGTGTATGTGTGTGTCAATTTTATAAGAAAAGGGAGGGAAGAAATAGCTTGATGATGAAGGGTTTGAT
Source organism: Artemisia tridentata subsp. tridentata (assembly GCA_021014915.2). Classification (NCBI taxonomy): domain Eukaryota; kingdom Viridiplantae; phylum Streptophyta; class Magnoliopsida; order Asterales; family Asteraceae; genus Artemisia; species Artemisia tridentata. Next base: position 61,440,423 of record CP139502.1, on the reverse strand, counting down.
TAGTGAATGATTCCATATCAAGAGATAAGTCCTTTCAATGATCTTTCCCAAGTAAGTAATATCCCTATCTTCATGTTAATGAGGTTAACGTTTATGATTGAAGTGGGTTTTCATCATATGATCAGAGTATGATCATATGATGATATAGAAAGGAAGATGGGTAAGTTTAGATGGGTTATATAAACCCTTGATTCATGATGTTGTGTGTTAGGACCGAACCTTCCTTCTTTATTACACAAACATACGACACTATGATGATGATGACACTCACAACACGATGTATATAACAAGAAGAGTATGTGGATCGTATGGCATAAAACTTATGTCGAATGATTATAACTTTTGAAAGAAATAATACAAAGACAAATGGGGAACACACACACACACTCTCTTTACAATGGATAATGAGGCACCCATAGACAATGAGAGAGTGTGTGTGGTTTTTTATGTCGACTGCCACCAAAGAGGCTTTGGTGGGCTTTTCTTTTGGACCATGTGTGGGCTAATATATGCACTACACATATATTCTTAAGATACTAACAACACTAATGCTACTAGCCCACATGTTAACTAAATATTATACATGACTCTTTAGTTCTAACTAACAAATGACCATCACTTCTCAATTAACATAAATTAATTGCTAACAATCTCCCTCTAAGAGATGGTCATTTTAATGATGCTCTCTTGAGTGGTCTTTTGCCTTCAATGTCTTGAACTTTGTGTGTCGATGTATAATAGTCTCCATTCATTGTTCCTTCAAGCATTGTGATCTTCAAAGAATCGTCTTTTGGTTGTTCTTGCCTTGATCTACTTCTTCTGTCCAGATGCGTCGTCGTTGTAGATGATGATGGTTAATGGACTTTCGTCAGTACCTGCATAAGACAGTTAGCAATAAATCGTCCAGCGCTTATAGGTTCAGATTTCGAGATCGTTATCAGCATAGTGTGAAAACTTTCTCTAATCTTTACCAAGGCCATTAAGAGCCTCTGAAGTATACCGAGGTATCACTTCAAGACTGTAGACCGTTTGAAGCGAGTAACCATCATGACATAAGGCAAGATCCTTAGATCTCATTTAGACTCATACAACTTGTATCCTTTTTGATGAATACAAGTGTATTTCATTGGAAGTGTTCCTAAGAGATCTTTGATGAATCTCATGTCTCTAGACTCAATTATGTGCATTTTGATTTTAGTCGTCGGAGGCATGGAGCAGAGTGTCACCTTTTCAATATCAACACATCTCGGAGTGAGAGGTCGATAGATTATGCAGTGTTCTCCGTGAGAAATGAAACAAATATCTTTTAAAAGATATCTGAGTGGCTAGGAGGGGTGGTGCAACGCGTCACTGGTTCCATGACGTCTTGTCTTCAATATCAGTATCACCTTAGTGAGTACCGATAGCAGATGTATTGACCCGGTTTCTATCCTAAGTTTTCATTGAGGGCTATTTCTTTTCACCCTTTCATTAAACTTTTTTTTTTAATTCTTCAACCCCTTCTTTCTCCTTTCTCATTTACTCTTTTTTTCAATCTTACCTAAGGACTTCTAATTCTAAGCTATTGGAATTGTCCTTGGGTAGATCCCTCCGGTTCTGGCGGATCATTGGACATAACCTAACCATAATCACCTTATTACTCCATGATTATCCTAGATTATCGATCATTTTCCATAAAACCTTGAGAAAATCTCTCAACGTGTTTATGAGAAAACACATTTATTTAACACATTGAGAGTTTTGCATTTTTGAAATACTCCCCCTTCACATGTGCTCATGCATTTTTGAAATAAACTGCACATGTTGGGTAGAGTTCGCACATTTGAAATGATCAACTTTCAATGAACATGACCTTCGCGAGACACACTTACATCACTAGTTAGACGAACTTGAAATTATTACCCGTCCCGGTCATATTCAATGATCATCTCTCGAATTGGTACATTCTACTCAGACAAGTCCTTTGCGAGACACGCTTACATCACTGGAAAACCAGCTTGAAATTATTACCCGTCCAGGACAAGTCTTTTCGATAACGGACATTTAGTTTCGTCAATTCGAGGGTTATAACTGAGTCTTGAGATTCAAACCACGAAACTTTTTGATCACATTTTAATCACGTCATCTCCCCCTTATATCTAATAAACACTTAATCTCCCCCTCAAAAATAGCATGAGGTGGTATTTTTGAAAACAGTTGATTAAAGTGAAACTTTTTGAGGAGAGACGGACTGATTTTAGCATGAAAACGGAACATTTTTCTTTTTATACTCCCCCTTAAACAAAGCATATAATTAAACGTTTGAGTTTAAAAGCATTTAAGGGTCTTAGAGGGAGTTGATGTGAGCACAAAATTTATAGAAAGATTTTGAAAAATCTTTTTGAAACAATTTTGATTAAGTGCTCACGGGTTTAGCTTTTTGCCATTAACATTGCGAGTCCTGATCGGAAATAATCAGAAGTCATTCAATGTAGCGCGGGTTTCGTACTGAAATGCACGAAAGCCGTAATGAAGAAAAATTTAAGAAACGACATGTTTTAGAAAAACATAAAAAAGAACTCTCGCTCAAGCATCTGTACATGCCCGTATCATTGTTGAATGACATTTCTAGATACGTACAGAATATCGATTATACGAGAGACATGTCGTGAGAAGAATATTTTTGGTTTTTGAGTTTTATATTTTTTATGTCTTTTTGAAATTTTCTATTTTTATATTTTTGTTTTTGAAAAAGTATATATTTACAAAAATATTTACATGCGAAGCTTGTTGATATAAATCAAGAAGATTCGAGAAGACTTTCTAACTCTTTGGGAGTTAGGCTTCGCATTCCAATTCGACGAACTAAATTTTCAAACCGCTCTTTTGGGAGGGCCTTAGTAAATAGATCGGCGAGTTGGTATTCAGTCTTCACGAAAAACAATTCAACAGTACCCTCTTCGACGTGTTCCTTGATGAAGTGGTAGCGGACTCTAATATGCTTGGTCTTTGAGTGTTGCACTGGATTGCACGAGATGGCTATGGCACTTTTCGAGTCGCAATACAAAGGTATGCGGTCGAAAGAGAAACCATAATCTGTAAGCTGTGTCCTCATCCATAGAACTTGGGCACAACACGCAGATAGAGACACATACTCGGCTTCTACTGTTGATAGAGCAGTGCAGTCTTGTTTCCTTGATGACCAGCCTACTAGCTTTTCTCCCAAAAATTGTGCTCCGCCTGATGTACTCTTTGCTGTAACTTGGCAACCGGCATGGTCTGCATCTGAAAATGCTATTAGTGTAAACTTCGAATCCTTCGGATACCAAAGTCCCATGTTAATGGTTCTTCGTAGGTACCGAAAGATCCGTTTAACCTCTTGGAGGTGAAGTTCGGTAGGCCTTGCCTGAAACCGTGCAAGTAAACAAAAAGCAAAATGTATATCTAGTCGACTAGCAGTTAGGTACATGAGAGACCCAATCATGATCCGATATTTCTTCAGATCCATGGGTTTCCCATATAAATCAGCGCCTATTTTGGGTGAAGTGACCATTGGTGTACCAACAGAGTCACAATTTTCCATTCCATGTTTTTTCAAAATCTCAATTGTGTATTTAGCCTGATTAAGAAAAATACCACGTGGGGATTGATGAATTTGTAAGCCTAAAAAGAATTTTAATTCACCCATCATGGACATTTCGAATTTGCTTTTCATGAGATTTTCAAAATGTTTTGAATGTTTCGGATTAGTGGACCCAAATATTATGTCGTCCACATAAATCTGAACAATCAAAATGTCATTTTTGTATTTTCTTGTAAACAAGGTTGGATCAATTGTTCATTTTTGTATTTTCTTGCCTCAAGCCTTGCAACTGGTGCGAATGACTCTTCAAAATCTATCCCTTCTTCTTGTCTGTATCCCTTTGCCACCAGACGAGCTTTGTTGCGAATTACAGTCATTTCTTCATCCTTTTTGTTTTTCCATAACCACTTAAGATCAATGACTAGTTTGTCAATTGGTCTTGGAACTAAATCCCAGGTGTCATGGATTTGAAATTGAAGAAGTTCTTCCTGCATCGCTTCAATCCAGGCATTATCTGCCATTGCTTCCCGAATGTTCTTAGGTTCTATGAGACTGACTGAGCAGACATAGATGCACATGTCGCAATCGGTGTTTAGTTGTTTTCTCGTCTGAATTGGTCTTGAGGGTTCACCAATAACCTGTTCTATCGGATGGTCTTTTGTCCACTGTAATGTTGAAGGGTACCTTGGACTGAACGAATGCGTGTTAGACGGTTCATGTAGTATGGAAGATGATTCAGCAGATACCGTTCCAAACGGGTTTTCAAAGACTTATTCGTCTAACACCGCATGATTTTGTTCTTGCTCATCAATTCTGGGTAGAACAATTTCAATTACTGGAGTTGCTGGAGTAGATGTAGATGATGTTGATGTTGAGGGAGTTGGTGCGCAAGCTTCGAATGTTGTGGACGCATCTGGATTTGGTGGTGGTGGTGGTGGTGGTGGTTGTTGATTGTGAGCGGGTGCAACGGAATGTTGGTTAGATGCATTTTTCGAAGCGCTACCATAGTATTCATCATACATAAACTCGAAGAAATTATCCAGTTCTTGAGTTGTGGGTTGTTCGTTATGAATTGATTGAGCTCCTTGAGGTGCGAGTCCCGAACTGATATGTCCGGAAGTCATCGGGTTAAGCGCGGGTTCTAGAGCGAGTCTCTCAGAAGCCATTTGTGAAATTTCATCAAATTTCACATTCATCGTCTCCATGATCTTTTTCGTTCTCCTGTTATACACCCTGAATGCCCTCGAGTTTTCCGAATAACCAATGAAGATTCCAATATCACCCTTAGCTTTCAACTTCCCCAGATCTTCCCTGTCATTCGTTGGATAGCACAAAGCGCCAAATACATGAAGATAAGAGATATCCGGTTTTCGGTTGTTAACTAGTTCATACGGGGTTTTATTGAATCTTGGATGAACTAGGGATCGGTTCTGAGTAAAACAAGCAGTGGCAACAGCATCGGCCCATAAGAATAACGGTGCACTAGAATAAATCAGCATAGTGCGAGCAGCTTCCACAAGAGTTCTGTTTCTTCTTTCAACTACCCCATTCTTCTGTGGAGTTCTGACAGCTGATGTCTGGTGTGTAATACCAGTTTCTTCAAAAAATGATCTTAACTCCTGATTTACAAATTCCGTGCCATTGTCTGTTCTTACAATCCTAACTGGAGCTTGAAGTAGGACTTGAATCCGCTTCAGAAAGGTGATGATGATGCCTGGTGTTTCGTCTTTCGTCCTCAGAAACTTTACCCATGTATATCTTGAATAGTCATCAACAATTACGAGAATATACTTCTTCCCATTTATGCTTTTAACTCTCATTGGGCTACATAAGTCCATATGCAACAGATGCAACCTATCAACCGAACTAGGTACGGGTTTAGGTTTGAATGTTGCTCTTTTGCTCTTTCCTTGCTCACAGGATGGACATAAGTGTTCTTTGGTGTATTTGAATTTTGGGAGACCATTGACGATGTTGTCTTTGGCAAGTTTGTTTATGGTGTCAAAGTTAAGATGGGACAAACGTCTATGCCACAACCAGGACTTTGTTTCGCTTGCCCTAGTCATGAGACAAATTGGTGATGAAGAGGCCATTTGGTTTATGTCTATTGCATAGAGATTGGTGCCACGATCCCCAATTAAGAGATCATCGCCAACCAAATTCCTGACAAAACATGTGTTTCTCCTAAATGCAACCTCTAAATCTGCATCACAAAAATGCCCGACTGAGAACAGATTGTGTCCCAACCCTTCGACATAGTAAACCCGAGTGATCAAGTAATTTCCAAACCGAAGATCTCCATAACCCAGAATAGCTGCAACATGATCATTCCCAAACCGTACAGTCCCCATGAACTGCCATACAAAGTTGACCAGCAGCTTCAGATTCCCGGTCATGTGCTTGGAGCAACCCGAGTCGATGATCCAAAGACAAATTTCAATGACTTGCAAAGAACAGATGATTTTGTACATGGAAACCGTTTAACATTTGGATCCAAGGGGTTAGATGTAATAGGTGAATCACACTTAGAGATGGTTTTCGTTGTTTCAGTTGGAACTATTTCTAATGTGCCATTCTTAAGTGTAAGCATTCTACCCGTTGGTTTCCATGCACAAAACTTAAGGTGATCCTTAGGCAATAGGCTACTAGTGGTTTTCCTAGCTTTTGCAATAAGTCTTTGAATATATCTAGACTTAGCCCTAGTGACTGAAGGAACCTTTTTCTGTTCAGGCATATCATTCACATTCACAGTATTAGAAACAATATCATCACAAGCATTTACAGACAAAGATTTCTTTTGCATTAAACAAGCAGAGTCATTACATGCATTCAAAACACTGGTCTTAACATTACATCCAGATGACATATGTTTCTTATTGGAAAGCGGTAAATTCCTAGGGTGTTCTTCTACTTTCTTGCATGCACTCTCAGAGACAGGCGAGGCTCTAGTGGTCTTGGTATTGCTCCTATGCATTCGTCTGCTCCTAGAGTTGCTTTCTAATCCTGTAGAAGGTAAGGCACACTCATTAGAATTTATGTTGTTGTCCTGAGGTGTTGATGTAGCATTCCTAGACTCTTTGGGATTATCTTTTTGACTTTTGTCTATCGCCCTATATGTGTTAGATATAGAGGCAGACGTAGTAGTAGGACTAATCCTATAAAGGCCAGGTGCTATTACGTTCGATGTTTCGACAACAACTTTCTCTTTTTGTTTCTCATTAGGCAAGGGGGTTGATGGTGCTATACCCGTAGTTTCCTCACCCTGCCCTTTTTGACTTGCAAGCTGAGACTTCAAAAAATCAATTTGACCTTGCATGTTTTTATAAGAGCGCTCATACGACAATTTGTCATACTTGCATTCTTCCTTTTTCGTATCAAGTTGTTTAAAATATGTAACATTTTGCTTTTCAAGCTTAAAAAGCGCCTTTTCATATTTTAAAACAATTTCAGAAGTCTCATCCCGAAGTCTTTCATCATCCTCAACAGAATATGTTTGGTAAATAATAGACATAATTTCGGTCGATAGAGCTATTTCAGAGAGAATGTCATTATGTTGTTCCAAAATCTTTATTCGTTCCAAGTATTCATTAGCTTCCTTCACTAAGGATTTGTGGTCCTTAACGAATTCTGCTGATTCTTTCAAAAGATTATGTTCCACATTTTGAGCAACCGCATAGATTCCATCAATATGTGGATTAATTTCCTCTTCGAAAATCTTTTTCAGTTCAGAATTAACACTTGAAAACCATTCCATTTGTTGATTGTTTGTTTTGGATGCCATAATACTTTGAAGCATTTCAATTCTCTGTTTAAGATCAACCAAATATAGTCTAGCTGCACTTGTGTCACAAGTGTTCTTAGATGCCATTTGTTCGATGTTAGGCAGATGTTTTGAAACAACTCTTCGTTTTGCGACAGCCACTGGTCTTTTGAAAAACATTGGTGACTCTTTTTGAACCAAATGAACACCAGAATCTGTATTAAGCTTATTATAATCAATTGGTTGAATTTCTGGGTGCATTTGTCTCATTTTAATTCTACCCTGTTTAGTAAGCTCTATCGTTTCATCAGAATCATGAACCTCAATAGGATCATGTTTATCATTTAGCGCACTACCATTATATAACACATTCTGTACATTCTGAGCTTTCTTGAGATAATAAGGGTTTTCACAACCGATAGCCGTTTTCTTTAATGTATGTAAAATCGGGTTTGGATCGTTAATTAACAAGTTAATTGTTTGTGAAGAATGACCCGTTTTTACAAGCAAATCTTCCAACTTTGCAATGGTTTCCTTTTTGTCAGAGATCTCTTTAAGAAGATCCTTTTCTCATTTTGAAAACCTTTCATTCAACTCCTTCTTTTCCTTTTCAAGATTAGAATAAGTTGATTTTTGTTTTGAAAGCTGGTTGGTTAGTTCAGAAATTTCCTTGTTTAAAGATTTTATTTTATTGTTCAAATTAACATCAAGAGTGTCAAATTTGATTTGCAAATGTTGTTCTCTTAAAACAAAATCTCTTAAACTATTTTCAATTTCTGACTGTCGATTGTTATAAAAATCAAAAGCTCTTGCACTGACCTTATAACTCTCAAGCTCAGCGGTCAATTTTTCATTCGCGGCCTTAACATCGCGATTGATCTTTTTGACCTTTTCAATCTCAATACTACAATTTTGCAATAATGATTCAAATAAAGCACGTGTTTCCTCAGCATTCTCAGGATGCTGTGACTCGAAGTCTCCATTAGAATCCACATCTGGAGTTACCAAATTAGTATTGCTACAACTTGGTTCGTCCATATATGTATCGTAAGTGAGATTAGGAGTTCCAGGATACTGTTCATTTTGAGGTGATACATCAAACATTTCATTATTGTGACATGTAGCATATGGTTGTACCTCAGAAACCGCATTGGTGTCATAAGCAGGAGGTGCTTCCGAATCCGTGTCGTACTTTGCCTCCTGGAGATTTGCCATGAAAATGCAGTTTGCATCGATATCCTCAAGATCTTCCGTATCATCCATTAGAGCCATGAAGTCATTCTCTTCTGCACTCAACTATAACCCAGCCGTTTCCTTGTTTGCCAACATCAATGCTTTCTGCAAGTAAGCTGGATCCCTTTTTTTCGGCTTGTCAGGACAGTTCCTAGCCATGTGACCAATACCCTGACAGTTGAAGCACTTCATCACATTACCCTGATTCATATTCCCAGCTCCCTGAGCACCAACATTCCCAAACTGATTCCCAGCATTCTGACCCCTTTGATTACCAACAGCTGTACCCATCTGATTCCCTGCGTACTGACCCATCTGATTACCAACATACTGCCCTGCATTCTGATTACCTGTCTGATATCTTGGAGCATATCCCTGCTGATTCCCATATCCCCCAACCATCTGTCCTTGCTGACCCATGTTGAAACTCGGCTATGCAATTTGCTTGTTGCGAGTGTTCGATGAGATTCGTTGATTGTTGTTGGTGGGTGTGGAGTAGCGTCCTTGAAATGCTTTTGTTAGGTAAGCAAAAGCTTGAGTCAAAGCAGTAGTTGACTCGTCCTGATCATCTTGATCTGGGCGTTGTGGGTATTGTTGTTGTGGGATTACATGTTGTTGTTGTGGGTAGAACGATGTTTGTGGATTATGTTGTTGTGGCATGAATTGTTGTGATGAAGATGAAGGTTGTTGTGTATTGACTGTTGCAGGTGTAGGTGTTTGGACTATGAGTGCAAGAGGATCATGTTGTTTTGCTAACTTCTCTTTTCTGACTTCATTTGCCTCTTCTTGGTTTTGCTTTAGGAAATCATAAAGCTGATCATAATTCACCTCGTGAAGGTTCTTTGTTTGGTTGACAATCGTGACATATCGTCCCCATTCCTCTGGTAGGTTGTTGAGGAACTTTATGTTTTGAACAATTTGAGATGGTGTCAACTTGTTTCTGATCAACTCGTTCATGAGAGTGCAAAACCTTGTATAGTAAGATTCAATGAGTTCAGCTGGAGTTGATGTGAACTTCTCCCATTGAGTTAGAAGCTTGTTTTCGATGTCTTGTTTACCGATCTCTGTGCCATAACAAAGCCGTCTAACTCGTTCCCACATATCATGTGCAGTTTCACAACTGTCTACAGCACAAAATATTTCTTGTGGTAAACCAAGTTGGATTAGATGCATTGCCAAGTCATCAGCTTCAATTTGCTTCCAATCTTCTGGTGAGTAGTCAGCTTCCGTTTGTATCCGATAGGTGTCTTGAGTGGGAGGTGTTGCAGTTGGGTTTCCAGCTGTTATAAGAATCCGACGAGGCTTAAATGGACCCTTCTCTACGGAGTTAATCAATAGTCTACCTTGTCCATTAGGCTTGGTTCTCATGTAATGAAGCATACGACTCGTCCATGGAAGATAACCACCTTTTCTAACATTGGAGGTCGGTTTTCTGCACCGGCGGCATGAATGTCTTGTTGTGTAGTCATCTTTGAAATTTTGTATGATAAAGTGGATCGAGGATCGTTTCAACAAAATAGGAGTTGTTGTTGTTAAAGGTTAAACTTGGTTGTTGTTGTGAAGCCTTGGTTTGTTGTTGATGATCGTTGAAGTTGTAATTTAGATAAACGAAACTAATTAAATAAAGTTACAAAATTTGATTAGAGTATAATTAAGACAAAGTAAAAAAGTTTACAAATTCGACAAAGATTATGTAAATTAAAATTTAGATAAAATGACAATTTCTATAGAAATTTCGACTTGACCAAAATTTATACAAATTATGGTAAAATATCAATTTAGATAGAAATATATCTAATTTATATAAATTGGTAATTTATATAAAAAATCTAACACTCTTATACAAGAGGGTAGATATCCGTTTGTCGAAGTATTTTACACACTTATACAAGCGCGAAAATACCGAGTACACTTTTGAGTTGACGAAATTACGTTCGAATCAAATCCTTAAAAGTTATTTAACTTTGAAATCGTTTCACACAAGTACGAGGGCCAATTCTGTCAATTCTGAAACTTTCCAAAAGCTGCTGAAATTGCGAAATTCTGCTCCAATTGCGAAACTTTGGTCCAAATTCGAAACTTTGTGTGAATTGCGAAACTTTGGTCCAATTGCGAAACTTTGGTCCAAATTCGAAACTTTGTCTGAATTGCGAAAGTTTGCCTGAATTGCGACAAAACTCGTGAATTACGATAAAAGTCAAATTTTCTGAATTCCGATAACTTCCAGCTTTGAATTGCGATAAAACGCAAATCTTGCAATTTCGATAATTGTGACGAATTGCGATAAAACGCTGCTTTTTCTGAATTTCGACAACTGGCAGCTTTTCACCAACTTTTACCAACTCTTTGTCCTTTTGTTACTTGCCCATGCTTTGCCCATACTTGTCAGACTTTACCACTGTCAATTTTTACCAACTAATACCAACTCAAATCAATTAAACCTATCACAAATCTTATCCAAAAACAAATCTTATACAAGATTTTTGGATGAAAGTCGATCTAGGAACCAAGAACAAACACAAAATCTAATCTTCCAAACCAAGTGATAAACTAATAAACCTTCATAACCAAGTCGATAGAACACAAAGCAAACACAACTTTACGCCCTTGATTTTTGTATGGATCGAATAGAAGAAAAACACAAAGTGTAATTTTTCTAGTGAAAGAAAAATAACAATGGGTGTTTTAATCTTTAGGATCAAGTACAAAAATACAACCTTTGGTCTTCAATCTTGCGTACAGTATCCACAGAAAACACAAGAGCTACGTTTCACAAAAAATAAACGCAACACAATGTATTTTTAACAAGAACCGAATAGAAAGAACTTCACAGAAATCGAACACAAATACTCCTACCTTGAAGCCTTGCTCGTTGATACCACTTGTTAGGACCGAACCTTCCTTCTTTATCACACAAACACACGACACTATGATGATGATGACACTCACAACACGATGTATATAACAAGAAGAGTATGTGGATCGTATGGCATAAAACTTATGTCGAATGATTATAACTTTTGAAAGAAATAATACAAAGACAAATGGGGAACACACACTCTCTTTACAATGGATAATGAGGCACCCATAGACAATGAGAGAGTGTGTGTGGTTTTGTATGTCGACTGCCACCAAAGAGGCTTTGGTGGGCTTTTCTTTTGGACCATGTGTGGGCTAATATATGCACTACACATGTATTCTTAAGATACTAACAACACTAATGCTACTAGCCCACATGTTAACTAAATATTATACATGACTCTTTAGTTCTAACTAACAAATGACCATCACTTCTCAATTAACATAAATTAATTGCTAACATTGTGTTTTAATTGGTTTTGACTTAATGATAAAGGATGATGATGATGATGGAGGATGGTGATAATGATGAAGATGATGCTATTGTTCTTGTTAGACTTAGCTTTGAAAGCTAAGGTAAGTAACTTGATTGATATGTGTTAATATGATTATTTGCATATTATGTGATTATGAGTATGAATGTTATAGTTGATAGCTTTGAATTAGTGAGTGTGGCCTTGATAGGTGATTTGCCTAGTTAGCCAACTCAAGTGATAGATTATGAGTATGGAATGGCTAAGGTATGTTGTGATGTTTATGTGCTTAATGTGATTATGACCATATATGTTTAATGGTTGAAGTATTCGTGTTGCATATATGTGGATTAACGTGTTATTCATATGTTAATCTAGTTACTTACTAAGCGAAAGCTTATGGTTTAGTTGTCTAATCATTTTGTAGGTTGGCATATTTTATGGATGGCTTGGAGATATACTAATTAAAGATTTGGTTATGCAAGATTAAAGGTAGTATGCAATTAGGAGCTTAGGTAGAATACCGAGCTCAAGTGTAAAGTTTGTACCCCCGTTGGTCTTTTATTGGTTGGTAAAGTGTAGCCGAGTGGCAAGTTGTATGTTAAGGTTGTCCTAACGATTTGGTGGTCAACCGTTGTGTCAAAGTATGTTTTATGTGTTTATAGTCAAAGTTAAAAGGGCGTTTGGATTAAGTGTAAATATACCCATTTTGGGTTGTAAACGGGTCAAGTGTATATGGAACATATTTAGTATGTTAAAGTGATGATGTTGGTTAAGTTTGGTGGGAAAATGAAGTGGTATAAGTGGTTTGTAGTGTTAATGGGTCAAAATGGGTTTTATGCATAACCCGTCATAATGTAAAGTACTATTCCGGAGGGTCAAACGGTAGATGTTTTTGTACGAAAATGAGTCCAATGGTATACTAAGTGAATCTGGAAGGTTTGGTAAAATATCGAGATCGGGTTTTCAAGTACGGGACTTGAAGGTGGTTTTGGTAGATCAGCAGCCCACCATCCGATCGGATGCAGCCCATCCGAATCGGATGCGGGGGCACACCGATCGGTTGGGCGGTTTTTCGACAGTTTTCGGTAATCTTTGAAAAATCATATCTTTTAAACCATAAGTCGTTACGGGCCGCGCCACCCGTCGTTTTGAAGGTAATTGTGTCTAGTTCCATTTAAAAATAGTCTCAAGTCCCGAATGTCTATAGATTTTTGTCAATGGTCAAAAGAGTAACAGGATGTCCGTAAAAGTCAAGCGTTTCCGCGTAAAAGTTCAAAGTTTTTGGTCTAAGCGGGCACGGGGTGTAACAAGTTTGGAGTTTTTTTGGGGGGGAAAATAGCTGTTGGAAATTTTAAACTTGTTTTTTCAATTAAAATATTTCTTTTTAATTCAAAAATAATTTGTAAAATATATTTATGAAAAATGTTTTGTCACATTAAAAATGTGAAGTTTAGAACAATTTTTTTTTTTTTTTTTTTATTTCTTTGATCATCCGTCAAGTTCAAATTTGTTTGTTCATACCTTGAGTGATTTACGTCGGGATGAAAATCTACGACTCTGTTAAGGCATACTTGATACGTCGAGAGATGTTGATGTAAGTATGCGTTGATGATTTGTGTTTACAAGTAACTTGCGCATTTTACGTTATGCATTACATGTTACATGTTTGTCATTATTAAAACTGAAGAAAACGTTTAGTTTAAATATCGTAATATTTGCACTAACATACTGTATAACCAAAGGAATTAAATCTTTTATTATCTATGCACGCTCGTTGAGAAATCAAATAATAATATATGTAGCTTAATGGTCTTCGAATGAAGTAAAAAAAAATGGCGGCTGGCTTTTGCTTCCCATGTCCCCAGTTAAATAATGGATGGATCTTTGAAAAAAATAATAAAACAAATGTGTTATATGATTTATTGAGAGGCGTGTAGAGTTGTATAGAAAAAAAAAGAATACCGTTTTCTTGGCTAAACTTGTATAATGATACCATGAGACTTGGCAAGGCGTGTGGAGTATATCACAAAGAAAAGATGTGTGTTTTTGTTTCTAGGCGTTCGAATGGGAGGAAAATGGGAGAGGTACATATCGTTTAATAATAAACGAGTAGAGGGGAATCTCAATTAGGAATGTCGAAATTTTTGGGTGGTGATTGAGAGGTGATTGCCGAATATCATGGGTGATTAGTTAAGAGATGATTATCACAAATATGTTTCCATAATTCGAATTATAGAGTGTGTACAAATAATAATGCCAATTGGTCCTAACCCACCTATGAACGTGTGATGTTTTGCATGCTTAGGATATAGGTAGAGTCATCTTCTTATTAAGTAGTTTAGGGTTTTCCACGTCTTCAAAATTTAATTCATAACGTATCGTATTCGATATTAGGTTATATTTGTAATAAAGGTTCAAACGTTATTCGGATTTTCAGGTCGTTATAATAACAGATAAAACATAAGTAAATTAAAGAATGAAATTGTAATGATTCAAAGATAAAAACCATCAATAATCGATCTAGCCATGAATCAATCTTAGAATAAAAACAAACCAATAAAATTAATATCACAATATATAAAATGAATCTTTAATTTAGCTACAGAAAAGCATATGATCATCATATATTATCATACAACATCTTCATTATGATTTTATAAATCAATCAAATGAACAATCAAACTCACTCAGAATTTGAAAATGCATCCACCACAGCTTGCATGAGTCTCACTCTCATTTGTAAACTCAATATATATTCAGCAGTCTCTCTAAACAATCCGTCCAAACCAACCGATGAGTCCCCGTTTGGGATCAGTTTCTTCAATGTTCGAACCTTTCTTTCTATGATCGTCGTGGTAGCCCGTCTTGAACTTCGACCTTCTTGACCCACTCTTCGTGCCCTACGTCTCTTTATCATCTTCAACGTATTATTCCTTGTGGGGATATGTCTTCTAGTCGTCGTTATCGTTGATTTTGAGTGATGCTTTTCGCGTTGCACGTTGTTCATCTTCTGCTTCCAACTCCCTAACCATGTTTTCTTGGCTTGAGCTTCCATAACTTTTTTCCATAATGAATTGTTGATGTATTTGCCTTTAACTTCCAATAAATCTTTAAGTGTTTGTTGCAAATCTTGATCACCCATGATTTGTTTCAAGAAATTAGTAACTTGACCCTCAAACAATGTATGATTCTCTAAAAGATGGATGAACTTTGATTAATGAACTAATAAAGTATGGATGGATGGAATATAGTGGTGGTATTGAGGGGTTTTTATATGTGTTTTGTGAGGTGGATTATTAAGCTATTTTATGGATAATGTTTTATTAAGACCGTGGAAATGATACGTGTACCTATGTAGAACCTAAGCATGTGATTTTTTATGTTTTTCTTATGTGTATAATTGGTCTATATCATTAATTTGGAGCCTTTTTTCCTCATCAAACTATATAGATAATCATTATTGAAACATCCAAAAACATCTTAATATAACTTTTCTTTGTAATTTATCAACAACTTGGAATTTTGTAACATCTTCAATCATAAACGTTTCTTATCCTTGCAAAACTAGTTAGGATTGGTTTGATCTCACACACTTCAAACAACAATTTTCTAAGAAGCAAAATCAAATGGAAACCAAAATACAACATAAAATTTATCTTTACCGTACACACGAAAAATGAGAGAAGCAAGCAGTTTATGATGTTCAACCGATCTCAAATCGAGCAACATCTAGCTTATAATGATCAATATTAAAAAGTCACACTTAATACATGATCAACAACAACAGTATTCAATCTTTCCAGAATTCCAGAGTAGGGTATATTTAGGTATATATGCCGTAAACAGTCACATCTATACGGTTTACTCGCTTGAAGGTATTAAACTGCTTTTAGAAAAACATCCGAAAAAATATGTTTAGTTGTATATGTGAGCAAAAGTCACACTCAGTGAGTCTTAAAAATCCAAAACTACTTTAAAATTCACCAAAAGATATTGATATTAATAATTAACACCAACTTAACAAGCATAGCTTGATTTGGTACAGTTAATTAACCTAAAAGCTTATGTGTGAATATAATTGTAACGGAGACGATATATGGTTGTATTGGGAAGCATGTTCTGAAGAGGAGAATAATGCACATGTAAATCAAATGATTGTATAATTTTTTCTTTGTTTAATAAATAAAACATATCCCAAAAAGAAATTTATGTTTCATTCCCATAAAAAACACTTTGGATTATTCTTCCCTCCTTCCTAAATTCAATGCACATAATATAATCTCGAAATTGGTTATATATGTGACTTTTTCATCCCAAAATCCAGCTCGATTCATGATCATATGCACAGTACGGTAGTTAGCTCCCATGTTCCCAAACACGAAGCTTGACCTTTTCATATATAATAATCTAGTGTCTAGGTTGAATGTCCTAACATGTTCGGTTTATGTCTGGTATGAGAATTAACCTTCTTTTCTGGTTAATCTCATGCCACGACTACTTCCATGTTAGTGACATGCATGCTAGCTAGTTACCTCCAATCAACATGCATGCATCATATCTACCTTCGAATCAAATATCTGTTAAGCATGTTCAAACATTATGTGACTCTGTACGTATATATCCTCTTTGTTCTATCGTGAATTCTTGAGTACTTGAACTCACAACTCATAATTGTTCGACCCAAAGGATTTTGACCCGGTACGGTGAAGTACTTACGTATCCTTTTGGTATAGTATTATCATGAATTCTTAAGTATTTAGACCCGTAATACTAAAATCTAGTCAATGTATTTGGACCGACTAGGCACTTAATTGGTAGAAGTGAAGAAATATGTTAAGTAATGAGATAAGCGTATGTAGTAAGTTGAAGGACCTTAGACGTACTTGAATTCGTACATGACAAAGATGGACATGCATGTTGCAATACATAATTTTCTTGCCAAGGAAAATATTTACAACTTTAGTCAGCGAAAGCTAAAAAAGATAAAATGTCATATTAGTAACTCTTGATAAACACAAAAAGGAAACCATTCTATTAGCTAGGGTTTTTCATGTGTAGACTTGAAACATATGTGATAATATTTCGATTGAATCTCGTAACTCGTTGTATTCTTGTGTTTGTTTGTTTCTATATTTTCATGTTGTGCAACGCCCATGATTTTGAGAGTATTATATGATTGATGGGCTCTATGCTCAATTATGTTGAGAACAAAAGTATAGTTTATTACGATGATGTGGCATAGCTAGATGAGCTAAATTGATTATGCATCAAGTAATATTTAACTTGAATCATACTCATTGGTTTCTATTGGATCGATCATATATATGATGTAACAAAACTACACGTAGTGTTCGAACCACCATCAAGAACATGGGTGCATGTAGGCTTTAGCTGTCAAAGTGCTTCATACGTGATTACGGTTTAACTAACATGGGCCCAATCAATATAAATGCTCTCTAAACAATAAGAAAATTTTAACTTTTATCATTCTAAAACAGAATAAAACTCATTTGGCTAGTGAGTTGTTTTTATAATAAGTCAAGTCAAGAATCATAATCGAACTGCTCGTTACAAATAATCATACATTTCGCAAAAGATTTGGCTTGACGGACAACTTGTGAACAAAAAGAAGTTGAGATAAAACTAAGAACCTATTTTACAAAATCCTTCCATTTCCCGCACAGGCACTAGAACGATTTCACAGGAAGAATAGGCAGCTGACCCAAAAATTACCGCATATGATGTTGGTATTTTAGTGTAAAATAGATTGCGTTTAATATGCAAATAAGAGTCGGCGCTTATTTGGATATTAACGGGACTAACGGGGGTTCCAAGGGGGCGTAGCCCCCTTGGCGGGGGTTCGGGGGCAGCGCCTCCAAGAGAAGCGAGGTCCATGGGGCGGCAGCCCCTGGCAGGGTCCAAGGGGCAGTTGCTAGTTTCTGCTGCTAGTGTCTGCTGCTAGTTACTGCTGCTAGTTGGTGTAGATCAATATAACTGTTTTACAGTTATTAGGCCCTAATAACCGTTTTTTTGGACCCTATAAACCGTTTATATATAGATTCTCTTTTGGAGAATGAAAAAGGCTGATAAAACAATATATCTTTGATCACGAAATTCTGCAAACATACTCACATACAAAATCTTGAATCAAATTCAATTTTATCCGATCATAAATTGGTATCCACTCCATTTTATTGATCTGAAAGTGTACTCACACGACTTCGGATTTCTATCGGGTTACAACATATAACAACATATGAGATTTGATGAAATTGGTATCGACTAATATAATCATGCCTAGTAAAGAATAAATAAAATATATTAGCAAAACTAGTCTTTTCATAACAAGAGATATTATAGAGATTTCGTGTAAATATTACCTGCTCATTGAACTATCAAGAAACTTAGAGGCATTTTATTTTTTGGGTAAAGGGTCTATACCCGGTGAAACTTAGAGGCATTTTAACATGAACTACTCGTTGCTTTGTAAATTGGTTTTCTAATCGACCTAGCCAAGTTCCCGGTTTCATTGGTAGAACTTATATGCCTTTCAAACCAATTGATTGTGATTTGTGTCTTCCAAATTCCAAACTCTTAGTCGGCATGAGTTGTCTTTACTTTTTAAAGAACGTGAATATTTCTACTCACTTTGATTTTAAATACATACAAACATATATGGTCCATTTATGTTTCTCGACGCCAAAAAAGACAATAGGGTAACAAGCCAACGAGGCTAGTTGTAGGGTTAGGTTTGCGAATGATGCTTCATTCATTTAAATTTATTCGGTTATATATATGAACTACAATAATTGAAAATAGTAGAAATTAGTTGGTATAAAAGTTAAGAAATGTGCTAGATGGGCTATCATAACGTGGCGGTTAAAGATACAAACTCTAGCTTGGTTGTCATATATGTCTTGTGTGCCTCATGGCCCATGTAACTAACTTCCCTGTCAAGTCTTAAACTTTTTGTTATGAAAATAAAATTCATAACTTTGATGAGTATTATACTGTTTTAGACTTTTGGTTCTTAAAATATTCGAATATTTACCAACTGTATTGTCACTCTTAATGTTCACTACAGGCTTAAAACTCATATCTTGCTAAGACAATATCACTATTGCCTTCTCATGATTCTTGCCAAATTTAATGTAGGTTACATTTGTAGTTGATAGATCGATTCATACTTGAAGTCGACGAGCATTCCTTTAAGAGGACATTGTTTTGATGATAAATAACCAAATCACATGTAGTATTAGGGTATGAAACTCGATAAGTATCCATGTTTTGTCGTTCGATACGTCTGGTTATAAGTTGTCATGTCAACATATATACGTTTACCCACCCTTTTTATTTTATTAGTCTATATAAAGAAAGGTTCTTCCAGCTATGAATCAATAAGAATCATGCATTATCCATCTCTTTGTAATCACCATGTGCAAATATAGAAACTTGAATAATCCATACACCAACATACCAAATTTAAAGTTTTGGTGCCAAAAAACATACTCAATTGAACACACTAAACCCTTACCAAACATTACACAATTACAACAACTTGGCTATATTATCATTTCATTTAACATGAATTTGAAAATATGAGTTTTTTTTTTAACCAGCTGCCTAGCGCAGTTGGCCACCAGCTACCCTAAAAGCCTGGCCCAGCCATGTGATGTCTTGATCCAACAAAGGACGTGAGTTCGAATTCGTTCCGCAACATGGTTGGGTATTGGGTGGAGGTATTTCACAGGCATCAAACCTTTGCTGGGTAGGGTTAATGGGTACTATTATGGTACACAGGGTTGAGGTGTCCCTGCCAATCTACACTTTTTGATCCAAAATATGAGTTTTTCAAGGCAATGAAGCATGAAAATGTTCATTTCATCTCATTTGAATAATCAATTATGAATAATCATGTTTGAATGATAATTTCTAAGAAAATGAACATACTACTAACACTTGATTGAAATTAGTTGATACAATTTATAGTTCTACTCGTTCCAAAATAATTATTCACTTTCAAAATGCACAAAGTTTAAGAAATAACCAATAACTGCCATTATAATCAATCAAATATCATCTAAACTTACTAAGTTCTCTTTTAATTTGTTGAAATAGAAATTTATCATTTATTTTGATACAACTCAAAATAGAATTATAAACACTTATTTTGAGACGGGTGGATACAATATATTGTAGGCGTCTATCTCTTAAAACAAATTATTCGTACATATGAACTAAGTTGCTGTATTTTTCTCCTTATAACTTTCGGATTCGACATAAATTGATGTATTCTATACATTCAATTGTTTCATTCTGACATAGACTCGAAGCACTAATGAGAAACAGTAATAACACACTTCATCAACTATAGCTATGTTGCGATGAATTTTAAGACCACGTAATGAATAATGATGTTTGGCCCACTAATTAACTGGTTTTGGTGTGATTAGAGGTTGAATAATGATGTTTGGCCCACTAAATTGGTGTTATTAGACGTATGGTTGAGGACTTGAGGCTCTATGTCGATAGCATTATTTGCTTTACAAAAACATTGAGTAAGATTACATTTATTGTTAAGAAAATTTTCTAGAAAAGGTTACTAGATGGATGTATTAACTACAACTGTTTCCATGGTCGATCCGGAATGTATCATAAAAAGTGGATGTTTTGAACGAGTGTTGAACGAGGAATGAACAAAATACGAACAATTAACATAGTATGGTCATAGCGTAAATAGAGATATTATTGACTGTGTTTTTATGTGATCACATAATGAGATTTCATGTCTATTGATAATGAAACATGACTTAGAGAATAAGCTAATATAACCTTAAAGGTAATGGACCTAAGCCTTTAGGCTTGGGCCTTAACCTAACATCTTACATAGATCTAGGTTGTAACTTGTAACTTGATCATGAGCGAATTTGTTGATGTGTTAACTAATTTAACTATTGAGAACTTTGAGTGAGTATACATAAATGTTTAAAACTTTTAGGTTAAATGAGTAAACTAATAAAATAAGGATTATATAGGTAATCATACATCACTAAATAGCAGCACCTCCTGGACTATTGGCTTTTTTATGCAAAACGTAAAATGATGTTTTTGTTTTATAATTACGAAAACGGGTAGACCATTTGGGCTGTCGAATATATAAATGGTGTCTTTGTAACATCCACATACTTGTATTCTCTTTTCTTGTGGGAACTTATAGAGCCACATGAACAAATGTGTAGTCTCTCTTTAAAGCACATGTGATTTTATAACATTTATATACTTGGTTTTGTATATCAACAAACATATACGTTTTGGTCCTCTTTAATACGTTTTGTCATTTGTCGTTGTTTTGCCACATAAAAGTGAATACAAATATGACTTAGAACGAATGTAGCATTACTTATCTACATTGCTATATATGTGCTTTTTATGGTGCAGGTTGCTTTATTACATTATGTTTAATGTTGGTTTATTGCATAAAGGAGTAAAGTAGGTAGGGTGTCACGTTGGTGCTTCGCACCTTCAATCATCTCAAGTTTTCTCTATATTCATCGAATACAAAATATACCATTACCAGAACCATCTTAATAATAAATTCCGGTTTGGCCCCTAATTATTCAATATGGTTTACGTATACACGTTAAATTTGAACTCATAACAGATTGATTTGTTCAATTATAAGCGTTAGCATACGATTTACATATTAATAAAGCGTTCATCAATGTTAAAGACAATAATGTCATTTATATGGGTATACAGTTTTAATAAAAATGCATCTTAACAAAAGGGTTGATTGGGCCGTTAGCAGGCGATGTTCTTTTAGGCTGCGTGTACTGATCATCTTCTTACCAACTTCACTTTAACGTCACATTAGCTTTTTAGAACATCACCTAACTCCACCAACTAACAGCCGTAATGGTGATCATCTAACCAAACACATAAAAAATACTCCACTTTACAAACATACCCTACACTATACCCCACACACAATCACAAAAAAAAGAAGGTGTCCTTCGTTAGGTGGTCTGCACCACCGAACCATAAAAAAAACCTTACCTTGGTGTGCGATGGTGTTTGGCCGTCATGGGGTTTGTGCACAGTGGAATTGCTCCACCGGGTGGTGAATAACTACCAAATGCCCGATCTTATATGGATATATTGCTCATCTAATGTTATACAAGGTAGGTTGTTTGAGTGTATAATTCATGCGCTCACAAATCACAACAATCATAAATCTAAAGATTTACAATATACACCGGAAGTTTTTGGAGTATCTGTCGTAGTGCATGTAACCATTGTCAACCAGCGCAGGCACGTTGACTTTTATTCTCAATTATTAGCCGACCACTATTACCCTTTTACGATTTTATCATCATCACTAATCATTTTGTCTGCTGAATTATAACTTCTACACACATGTACCGTCAAATGCCTATTAGAAAGCGGTACATACCTTTTAGGAAAAAAAAGAAAAAAAAAAAAAGAAAAAAAAGATAAGAGATCGGCAACATTATATCCATACCCCACATCGGCTACCCACTAGGTGTATTCGACCATTGAGGTTGTCAAGCCTCTCAGTCCAAGCTCCTTGCATGGCATCGTATATGCCATTAATTATTTTTCAACCAATAAAAGCTAAATGTCGAATTAAGGGTAATAAATACGCTAAAGTTAGAAATTAATTTCCTTTTTAATACATTTGGCCGTACTTTAAAACCCATTAATGTTATAAATCATATATTTAACGTTATGGCAAAAATAGAAAGAAAGCAAAAGATAGTCGCATTTCAAATATCCTGACATGAAATTGAACGTAAAACCCTAATCATACAACACAAAATTGTTCAACTCAACTTGCCTTAAATCCCTACCATTATTCGAATGCAAAGTCACGTCAATCAACTAACAGACTTCTTCTTTAAAATAAAATCACGTAAAAAAACGCTCTCACTCCTACCGGCGCAAAACCGTTATTTCTCATCCTTCGCCCAAAACTCATTATAACTACCATAAATCCACTTCATCTATAGATAGGTTATCTCACATAAATAATAATACACGATGATCGAGATATTATTATGTGACACTTTCTTACATTCTTTCCAACTATCATATGAAAAGAATTGGGCCTATTTTGGAAAGAAAAACTATGGTCCATACGGATGGCGTTAATTCATCAATATATATACTTTTTCCACACAACTTAAAAAAACATAACCTACAGACAATATCAACAACATCTTACTTCTTTTTTTAACCACCTTTCGATGAATTTAAGAAAATCCATCTTTCGCGTTTGTGCGTGAATCCAACGAAATTCAATTTGTGTTCTGACAAGATATGTTCGTTAGATTCACGCACAAACTCGTGAGATGTCTTTTCATCTGTGCAAATACGAATAGCTATCGTTAGCAAAACCTTTTTTTCTTACGGTTTTTTTCTACTGTTTTTATTTTGTGCAGGCTTATGACTTATGAGTGAATTAAATTTAACAGGTGTTGGAGATTAATTGTTTCATAATTGTTGTTATAAATATCAACTGTTTATATTTTATGTTAACATAAATGTAGCAAGCGGAGAAGCAGCTAGATTTAATAGTTGTGATTTTATTATTATTATTATTATTATTATTATTATTATATTTTTACATATTCTGATTGATTTTATGTAAATCAAAACAAACCTTAAACTGCAGATGTATAATGAGCAGTGGCAGGCTTAACTCTATTTTTGGCACGGCGACTTTTTTAACTTATTTTATTGAAATAAATAAAAATCGATATTTTGGCACTTTGATGAAAAACAATAAATAAAAAGTAATGAATTAACTAACACAATAATGTGATGTGTAATCATGTATTCCAGATTTACAGTAATAAATATGATCAATTAATGTGTTTTATGCATTAAATATACAAATTTGGTTAACAATATTAACCATGCAACATTTGAAACCGAGATAAGACAATTTGAGAACGATGTTATGTAGTCATTACTAATGATGTAGGATCGCTAAAAGCCACATGAACCTAGAACCACCACCACCCCACCACCGTCATTTCTACCACCAAACCTGAGCCCCATCCGTGAACGCGGGTTTGACTTGGTCTTATGAAACCTTTGCGTTAGTATCTTCGAAGAGCATACCTTGAAGGGTGTTGGGCTTCAATTGGCGACTTCCCAAAGTGGTAATCAATGCTAATGCTCGTGACTAATTTTACGCCAAAGTAGATTTTTGGAGGTTTGCCAAGTGTGTCAGAATGTAGTATCCGAAGTGAGTATGAAGGGGAGACCTTCAAACTGAACAGAGGGTATATCATCAAGCCCATCGGTTGAAATTGATGCGTAAACTTTGAATTCAACAAATCCTTCCTTATGAAAAAATCGAATAAGGATTAATCATTAAGTAATATAAACATTGAAGGTCATATATTTTGTATGTGTATGAAGCTTATGGACTTCATTTAAGCAAATTAGTAGTCATTGGACAAGTTACTTACTTTCTTTTGCTAGGCTATGGCCTTTATGCATGTTAAAATAATATCCCTTGTTTACGATTTTAACTATCGTAGGTGGGGAGTGGTTTCCCTCACCTTTTATGTGTTCCTGTAGGCCATTTTCGACCTTTAAGTAAGCAAGAATGAAGGTTCTTGTGTTAACAATAATTTAACCCCAAGGGTGGTGTGTATCCTTTAAGAAAATTTCGTATATGCTTCTGGGCTTCGGCCCGTCTTTGAACAATTTATTTTATATCTTTTGGCCTTGGCCATATGCTACAATGTTAGTATTATCTACTTTATATCTACTAATGCAGGTTAAGGGACGATGCCCCGCTTTTGTTATCATGTTTTCCTTCTCTTACGTCATTTACTAACGCGTTTAAAATTTTACAACCTAAGACTATAGTAGATAGATAGCCTTATTGTGTGTAAATTCTACACCAAGAATATTGCAATCAATTATTTTGACTACTGACATAGGGTTGTGTTAGTGAAAATATTACGATATTTAATCAATACAGTCTCGTTTGTTTTGATTGATGACAAACATGTAACTTGATACATAACGTAAAATGTACAAGTTACTTGTAATCATATTTTGTCTCAACATACATTCAACACCTCTCGACTTCTCAAGTCCTCGTATGATACAACACAGGTTCGTACATGTTTGTTATGTGGCATTATGATCAAACCCTTTAACAAACCATTTAGAATGTTTAAAATACGTTTAGAGTCATTAAGTATTTTAAAAGGTTAACCATTCTACTTAGAATCTCATTTTACATTTTGCATATACAAGTTCTTTTACTTGTACATCATGTTTCCTAAGTTATATTCATGTCAAAATAGGATAAGTACACTTTAGGTGTCAAACTAAGACAAATGTGTTTACTCATAAAAATTATGTTAAAGACATAATATCTTAAATCCTATAATAGCATAAGTAGTTTAACATTTTTAGTAACACATAAACTAACATGGTATAACTTTGTGAACATATATTAGTTAGCTAGTATATACATGTTACATATTCATATACATTTACATGTTATATTCATTTACATTTTATTTCTTAATATGGAATATGTACAATGACATCATGGCATGCATCACATTAATATCTTTAGGATATCTTGAAGATCATATGAATATCTTGGATTGATCTTCACTCAAATATTAGATTTGGAAATATCTTGGTTAGATTTGGGAAAGATATTTGGAGATTTCTTGTCAGACACCCGCGGAACCAAAAGCTAACAAGGACGGATCCCTATGGATCCCTTATTTTGGTTCCTTGGTTTGCTGACCTTTTGTTGGCTATAAATAGCAGCCCATTGTCCACCCATTTCCATACCACTTGAACACACATTCTCTCTACTATCTTTTCATACATTTAGACCGGTAGTAACATACATTAATCACCCATATTATCTTGATCATAACGCTTCTAACTTTCATTATGTTGTAAACATAATCCCGAAATGATCCTGTGAAGCAAGCTCAGAGATCTTGAGTCATCATCCACCACAAGCATACATATATGAAGATCTATCACAACAAGCTTGGGGAACTTGTGATCTTCATCCATTGAAGGCTTCCTATCAATGGAAGTTCATTTAGATTAGTCATTCATATCCATTAGACATTTGTGTCATGGATCATCATTGTAAACATCATTGTATCATCACAATCTATTCACCAAACTAGATTAGATGGTTTATGTGTTTGTGCCATAAAACACAAGGTTTTTATGTTGGGCCATAAAACATAACGGGAGTGGTTGTACCCTTGTAAAAGAACTCGACATCTAGCTTAATGTCGGAAATATTGTATAAGCGACGTCAGGTTGGTTCTACCTCGAACAGAACCCGGTATTTAGCTTTGTACCGGAAAAAGTGTAAGCGACGTTTATAAGGTTTTATCCGCCGAGAAGGGAGCTTGTTGATCTAGTGAAGTAACTCTCGAGTTGGGTACTCGGAGAGTGGAGTAGGGCGGAGAGGAGCTCCGTGACCGAACCACTATAAATCATCGTGTTCGGTTTGCGCTTTATTTTACTTACTGCTTTGCTTTTATACTTGCATTATATTATTGATTGTGTTGCGACTTGTTGGTTATAATTGTGTGACAACTTGTTTTAGTATATGTTAGTCATAAATTACAATTGACATCTTTCATTTACAACAAGCTAAATTGGATATTTGATACAACAAGTTTTAAGAATTTAAAATGGTAACGTATTCAACCCCCCCCCCCCTCTACGTTTTCACAATTGGTATCAGAGCTTCGTGTCTCTTATTTTCAAAACAAATAGTTTTTAAAATGGAGTACGATCCATGTATCAAATTACCATTGAAGCGCAGTATAATATGAAAAATGTTTTGCTAATTATACTTAGACATTTTGTTGTTAAATGTTACTTTGTATACAAGCTTGAAGATGTCCTTGGAAAATAAAAGAAAATATTTCTCAAAAGAATTAAGTGTCAAATTATGTGCTTAAAGCAAATTTACGAAAAATATGGTCTTGAAAGGAGCGTTTGGGATAACTATAAATTTAGTTGAAAAATTACCTCCATAAATGATTAAATAAGTCACATAAGTAGAAATGATGTTAAAATAGGTGTATTATATGTTTACTATCAAATCTAGTAAGTCCTACACATTCTCACTATGCGAAAATACATGTTTTTAACATTCTGTAACATTTTGTCAAAGAGGACCACGGATCCCTTTAAAGGGTTCCTTGCCCTTTGGAGAAGGGATCCTTGGTCTGCACAGTCCAAAGTTTTTGTAAACTTCAAAAATTCATAATTAATTAACTGTAAGTCCGTAGGAGTCGCGCAACCTATCATTTTAAAGGGAATTAAGTCTACTTTCATTTAAAAATAATCTCATGGCCTAAATCTAAATTAAATAGGTAAAAAAAATCAAATGCTACAACCTGTCCAAAATATTAAGTTTCATTTTGACATAGTAACCTAAATTTTCGATTCGGGCAATATAAGTTGGTATCCTTTGAAAACTGATATGATTTCTTTTGAAACTAAATAATTCGGTGATATTTATATATATAAAGGAAACAAATCAAGCTTGACATACATCGTCATATTTAAATGCAAAGTGACGAAAATTATCTTTCTTTTTTATGCTCTGCTATATGACTACTTGTTTTGGTTGTTTGCATACATGTTGTTTGCTTATTGAAAGTAGTGATTGTACTTGTTTATTTGTGATACATAAGTTTCAATCTTGCCATGGTATTCATTTGCTTGTTTGTCAATTTCTTGTTTATGCACAATAGGACATTTGCTAGATTTTGTGCACTAAGTTGAAAAATTGTTTTAGATAACTTTCTTTGCATATGTTATGCATAATTCACTTTGAAATGAGAAACAAGTAAAACTAGTTAAGTATCTTGAAAAATGTTGTTTTGCACAAACTCTCACTTAATGGTTCAAAGTGTAAAAATGTGTCACTACCTTCAATGATTATCTAAACATATAGTATCTTTGAAAAAGGTGTTTGGTACATTTGCTTCTAACAATGATGTTTAATGTAATTGTCTTGTCATGGGATAATAACTTACCTTTAAATAATCATGTGAACTAACCGTGTCATGCAGGGAGATAACATTATGATGTTATCATTTTTCTAACCTTAAGCTCCTGTTTGGTACATCTCACATTATTAGTGAAATCATTAGTCCCTATTTGATCTATAATCTTACATGTGTTAATACCTGTTTTATTGTTATTGTCAAATCACAACTAATTAATTACACACGTTTTAGGAGAAACTACGGGATTTGAACAGGTATCGGGTATTGAAAAAAACCCTCTGTTAAGAATTTTTGCTTGGCGGATCAGACGGAACCAAAAATAGGGATCCGTCTGTTCAAAATTTTGGTTCCGCCAAAAATAGTCTGACGGATCAAACGGAACCAAATTCATGGTTCCGCCTGTGTTGTCTATTGGTTCCGCCATCCAACAGTAACTATTTTTTAAATTTTCAAATTTTCGTTTAATCCCACACTCTAGATCATTCACTTTTATCACTAGGATACTTTTCACTGATATTCACTCATATTTGGATCATGACATCTCACTTGCACCAATAGGATAATCATCTCTAATCATACTTTCAAATTTCATGAAAATGCTCCAAGGTACCTTTCTCCATAAAAGAAGGAACCCTGAAATTGGTTCCTTGCAATTCGTGGACCACTGAGTATTTGTGATCATTACACACATTCACTGCATCCTCTCGTCCTTTACTCATCCATTAGCTTGATTTGTAAATTGACAACTTCCTAACAAATCCAGACTCATTGTTTGCAAAGATATCATAGATCACAAGTCCAACTTATGATGGTAGATATTGTCTTCACATATGTTGTCTTACTTGGTTAACATGTCATCTTTCAAGACGATAAAGATTTACATCAAGTCATAACTCACACTTAGGTTATAAATGTATTATCAAGTCTTGCTATCCTTGAATGCTATCCAATCACAACAGAGTAGGTTTGACAACTTAAGTATTTCGTCCGAAATATTCAAGTAATTTTGACTTACGATAGTAGTCATTAAAAGTCATATCCGAAAGAATCAACACCCAAGTATTTTAACAACTTATGTTAAAACTCTTATCCTATCACCTAAGTACACTTGTTCTTTCACCATCATCCCATCACATTCACCTCTGTGATATGTCTCAGGCCCTAAGCTTCAAATCACATCACCCACTAGTTGTACCAACCAATGGACCACAAGAACTAGTCTCCATCCTTGTTGTCTTCAACATCTATGAAACCTAAGTACTCCCATAGTACAACAAACCCCTACAACACCACAATCCTTACCATCATTTGAATCCATTGAGTGCATTGCTCAAAAAGCCCTTTGTCCAAACACTTGTACCAAATCAAATACACGTTGAACAAACTCAACCATACTTTGTCACCTATAGGATTAGAACTTCCACCATCAAATGAGTATGATGCTCGCATTTATTGTTGATCAATTTCCACTAAATGTTAACATGATTTGTATGATTTTTTTTTTTCATTTTTTTTGTTATATGATATTTCGCATGATTAACGTGTTACTTGGTAACTCATGATATGTCATTTTGATACATGATGTTTTTATATGATGTTTCTAAGCTATTGTCTTTTGTTGACATTCATTGAGTCTCTTTGTAGGATAGCCTAAATGATACATGCTCCAAAATGTTATAATGGTTTGCATAAAACTTTCGACTTGTTTCTTTTGTGACTTTGTCACACTATTTGTTTGTCACGTGTGCACCTATAATTTGTCAAAGTGCTTTTGGTATGATAAACATTTAGAAGTCGTTTTATTCTACAAATTAATCACATAGATCATTGTGTAAATTAATGGGTAAGTATGCTTAAGTGACTAAGCCTAACATCAAAATTATTTCACAATGTAGTATCTCAAACAATGTCATGCTCACTTGTAATATGATTATTTGTCTTGATGCTATGTGGTAACTTTTTATTTGTTTTTGTTTATATAAGATATTATCTTATGATTTCTATCATAATCACATCTTTTGTCATTAACACTTTTTTCTTGTAGGTTGATAACAAATTATTTGTTATCTAACTTCGTTATGCCTATTTTGCATAATTGTAATCTCTTTATTACTACGTAGACTAGTAATATGTTTATGGGACCCTTTCAATTGCATATAGTTTTTAAAGCTAATAGGATTAAGTTTCAGAGGCTTGGAATTTGTGTTTACGTATCTTTCAATCGACCTCTTTCCAAATCTCATTATTGCTTCCGCCTTCCTAAAAACATCTCCATCATCTTTTAGTTATAACAATACACCTCCCATGAGGAAACCACATGTCTCGTCATGCGATCATCTCGCATTGATAGTGAAGAGCTACGTGACTTCAAGGATGAAGTTCTTTGTATGCTAACCAACATCTGCAGAAACATTACTAAGCTCATCGCTTTCATTAACCTGCAACCTCCTAAACACTTTATCATCATTCTTCATTCGATACATTACACATTATGTTGGATGTCCACCGATTAAGGCGGAGAGAAATTCATTCACATAATTGTCTTTCTTTGTATTAAAGAACACTTACTCATACCAACACATAGGTTCACACCACTCAGTTAAAATCAGCTTACAGAATCACAAGTGTTTCAAACCTTCTTAACCCAACATCACAGTTTTGCATCCATACCTCGTAAACACATCATGTGTTTGACAAATCCCTTAAACGAGAACCATTGAGTCTCCTTAGACTTTGACTAGGAATTATGGAACCAAATCCGTAGTTATAAGTAAATAGACCTTATCTCGAACCTTCATTTAATCAAAAACGACAAAACGTAACCAAGTCAAATTCTGGTCCCAAGGTACCCTTTGATAAGACTGACGGAACCAAAAATTTGGTTCCGCCCAATCCGTGGGTACCTGGTTCAGTTTTTAACCATTTAAAACAAACAACCCTCTCACAACCAACGAGTCTAGGATTTTCTTTTTAATCTCACAACTTCATTTTCTAGAACACCATCATAAGGATCTCATTCCTTTCATTCTTGATACATATCAAGCACGTCATTGTCAGTGCAAACGATATATCAAAATCGTCATTCTCAACACATTGGTCTAACCAACACTCTCCCATCATATGATGTCATTACCATCCTCATATAGGTATTTAGTATTTTTAATTTTTGCATATGGAATTTCTATTCCTAAGTGATCATTGTCTTCAATCCCTTTTAATTCCATTCAAGCATATATCATGGTATAAGACATCATCTCTGGTAGATGATAATGTCATAAAAGATCATGTCGGTCAAATCATAACCATAACCGTCTTCAATACTCTTATAGCATTTGCTATACATACGAGTTTCCAAATTCATTAATAATTGCATGAATTATAACCACCACCTTCCATCACCTCTTTCACTAATCACCACCACCATGGATTAGCGAAAAATCTACTTGCATCAACCTTTAATCATCTATTGAGTTATCACCACATGAATCCTACTAGTAAACCAACACCAACACTAGCACCACTCATTTTAACCCTTAATATTTCAACTTCATTTCATATCATCCTTCTAGGCTTCATCTTGTAGGATTTTATCATATTATATCCTTGTTCTTCTTATGATTGCATTTCTTATTAGAAGATTACATTTTATAACATGTTTTACTAAATGATCATGGTTCTCTGTCTTGAGTTGCTTGTGATTATATCATTGATATATTGCATCATATATATGCATCTTATTTTTCTTTGAGATGAAATATATTACATTAATGCTTTCATTATAGGTTCATCATCATATATGCTCAATCGTATATAGCATACTCATCTAAGGATGAAGTTTGCATCGATTATTTTCCTTCTTTTATTATTGGTGCTTCTTGACGTCCACGAATTAGGAGGAATATCTATCAAGCACTCATATTGCATCGTCTATACACTTGGTCGTATATGACTTATCTGTCTAAAGACATAGTTTCTATTATACTAATTTTTATTTTGTAGGTTCATCTTGACGCCCTAGAGCAAGGGGAGCTTCCGTCAAGCATTTATAGAATGCATCTTATACACACTTTGTTGTATATCACATACTCGTCTAAAGGCGAATATAGTGTTGCAATAATATTTGTTTTGTAGCTTTTTAATCATACCTTGACGCCTCAATCTAGGGGGAGCAACAGTCAAGGGGGAGCATGCACACATTCATAATCATTCTCATTCTTCGACACACCTTTGTGTTTCTACAAAAAGGGGGAGAAGATAGTCTAACATAGCTTACCCACGTGTATCGTTTGCTATGTGCATTTTATTCATCATGCATTTCTCATATATTTTTTGTTTTGTTGCACAACACTAACCTTGATGTAGGATAAGGATCTAAATTTGATCAATGGATCCGCTACCAAACAAGGGGACGCAACAACCATAGGGGATTGGAGTAGAAAATTTAACTTCACTAGGGATGATGCAAGCTTGCCTTTTCGGAGAGAAATGAAGTTAACTCCAAGGACACACCCTTTTTGTTTCAACAAAAGGGGGGAGAAGAGTGTAAACGGAGAAAGTAATGTAAAAGGTAAAGGGGGAGAAGAGTCTAAACGGAGAAGGTAATGTAGAAGGTAATACAGACACAAGTAACTTTTTACATTTTACGATCTATCACGTTTACATATTTTTTCATCAACAAAAAGGGGGAGATTGTTAGTGCAAATATTACGATATTTAATCTATACAGTCTCGTTTGTTTTGATTGATGACAAACATGTAACTTGATACATAACGTAAAATGTACAAGTTAATTGTAATCATATTTTGTCTCAACATACATTCAACACCTCTCGACTTCTCAAGTCCTCGTATGATACAACACATGTTCGTACATGTTTGTTATGTGGCATTATGATCAAACCCTTTAGGAAACCATTTAGAATGTTTAAAATATGTTTAAAGTCATTAAGAATTTTAAAAGATTAACCATTCTACTTAGAACCTCATTTTACATTTTGCATATACAAGTTCTTTTACTTGTACATCATGTTTTCTAAGTTATATTCATGTCAAAATAGGATAAGTACACTTTAGGTGTCAAACTAAGACAGATGTGTTTACTCATAAAAATGATGTTAAAGACATAATATCTTAAATCCTATAATAGCATAAGTAGTTTAACATTTTTAGTAACACATAAACTAGCATGGTATAACTTGGTGAACATATATTAGTTAGCTAGTATATGCATGTTACATATTCATATACATTTACATGTTATATTCATTTACATTTTATTTCTTAATATGGAATATGTACAATAACATCATGGCATGCATCACATTGATATCTTTAGGATATCTTGAAGATCATATGAATATCTTGGATTGATCTTCACTCAAAGATTAGATTTGGAAATATCTTGGTTAGATTTGGGAAAGATATTTGGAGATTTCTTGTCAGATACCCGCGGAACCAAAAGCTAATAAGGACGGATCCTCGCGGATTCCTTTTTTTGGTTCCTTGGTCTGCTGACCTTGTTGGCTATAAATAGCAGCCCATTGTCCACTCATTTCCATACCACTTAAACACACATTCTCTCTACTATGTTTTCATACATTTAGACCAGTAGTAACATATATTAATCACCCACATTATCATGATCATAATGCTTCTAACTTTCATTATGTTGTAAGCATACTCCCGAAATGATCCTATGAAGCAAGCTCAGAGATCTTGAGTCATCATCCACCACAAGCATATATATATGAAGATCTATCACAACAAGCTTAGGGAACTTGTGATCTTTATCCATTGAAGGCTTCCTATCAATGGAAGTTCATTTAGATTAGTCATTCATATCCATTAGACATTTGTGTCATGGGTCATCATTGTATCATCACCATCTATTCACCAAACTAGATTAGGTGGTTTATGTGTTTGTGCCATAAAACACAAGGTTTTTATGTTGGGCCATAAAACATAACGTGAGTGGTTGTACCCTTGTAAAAGAACTCGACATCTAGCTTAGTGTCAGAAATATTATATAAGCGACGTCAGGTTGGTTCTACCTTGAACTAGAACCCGGTATTTAGCTTTGTACCGAAAAAAGTGTAAGCGACATTTGTAAGGTTTTCTCCGCCGAGAAGGGAGCTCGTTGATCTAGTGAAGTAACTCTCGAGTTGGGTACTCGGGGAGTGGAGTAGGGCGGAGAGAAGCTCCGTGACCGAACCACTATAAATCATCGTGTTCGGTTTGCGCTTTTTTTTACTTACTGCTTTACTTTTATACTTGCATTATATTATTGATTGTGTTGCGACTTGTTGGTTATACTTGTGTGACAACTTGTTTTAGTATATGTTAGTCATAAACTACAATTGGCATATGTCATATTACAACAAGCTAAATTGGATATTTGATACAACAAGTTTTAAGAATTTAAAATGGTAACGTATTTACCCCCCCCCCCCCCCTCTACGTTTTCACTGGTTGCGACCCACTCCATCTTTTCCCTTAAGGTACATAAGGCTTTGATACACCATTAAGACCTTTAGGAAAGTTAACGTGAATTTATCGGAATGCTTAATAGCTCATAAGGCTTTATTATACCTTATGTTATCCTTTCGATGTTGAAAGTTATACTTGGCTGAACAAATATTTGTCATATAAAAAGAAATAATAGATTTGTGGGAAATGCGTTATATCATTAATTGGGTAGGGAGGATTACATCATTAAAAAAATAAAAACTAAGACGCCTACCATTAATGCTTCTTTCCCGAAATGAGAAGGAATCTAAACATGGAATTTAAAAAAAATAAAGAAAGTTTTACAACTATGTAGATGGAATGAGGTTATGTAATGTAACACCCCCAGATTTTAAATATAGCAGCGGAAATTTAATTGGGGCATTATTGTGAGGATCGAAAAACAAAATCATAGAAAAACAGCCTGAGAAGGCATTTTTAATTTACATAGGTCCATAATACAAATTCAGTTACAAAGTGTTACATCAGAGTGCTAAGGTTTCCCCAAAGAAACATCATTTTAACTGAATTACAACTTTATTTTACACCATTATTGAGGATAGGGTGCGCCTGCTCCATGCCTTGCCTTGCTCCACTAGTTTCCTGAGATACATGCTTAAAAGTCAACATAATGTTGAGTTAAATCATGGAGTTTGAAATTTAAATATCAGTTCGATTCACAAGTAAGATTGTATTGGAGATACAATCAGTTTAAAAGTTGATATCGCAGTTCATATATTGCCCTAAGTCTCATGACACGCAAACGTTAACAAAGTACCGCATAAACGGAGGTGTTCATCAAATTAATGATGAAGGTTTTGCCCTCGTGTAATAGGTGATTTGCCAATTCCTATTTCTCTCAAATATAATGCATCGCGACTAATACGACTAGCAAAAGCATTCCGTCCAAGTATTAGTGGGATAGGTCATCAGCCTCTAATAGATCTATTCATTATATTCGCGTTCACCACAGTGATTAATGGCTCATGATAAAAGGGTCTTGTGGCAATAAGGTAACTTAGGCATATATCAAGTCAGGTAGCATACAGAAAAATACTTGTGATCTGTTTATAGCATGTATCCCCCTCACGGAGTTTAAAAATATAAAGAAGTTAAAAAAAAAAGTGAGGCCATGACTCACCTTAAGCGTTACTGGTGATGGTGCAAGTAAACTCAAGGGTGATTATAACAACTTCGATACGGAACCTGGTAAATATATAAATAACTGAGAATCTGACTAATTTCTAGTGGTGTGTGTGTATGAATGGTGGATGATGATTAACTAATGATATACAACGATCTGATCGTTGAAAGTGAAAGTGTTATTTTCAGAATGATGCTACATATATGATTATGGTGCTCTTGCTCTCGTAAGATCATATCTTCAAAGAGTAAATGAATTGTTATGAAATATTAACATGAAATATCTCTAACGTTACTAAATATCGAAAATTAACTAATATGCAAACAGAATGCGTAAAAATGCATATGAGATATAGGTGTGGTGCAAAAATGAAAAATAAAATAAGAATGTCAAGTTATAACAGTTGGTCCTTGTTCTTTCCATCTTTTACCCTAACTGTGGCTCGTGTTACGTCGTTAGTCCTTGTCAAGTCCATAGTCTAAAATAGTCCAATAATTGTCCATATGTCCATATAAAGCTTGGAGTTTATTCTATGGTCAATTCAAGTCCCGTACAAACTGTTTTCACAGCTTCAGTCTGCATGTTTCAATGTTTGGCAGTTCTAGTCCTTTTGGTTAAGTCGCGTTACATTTTTAGTCCAAAAATGACAAAAAGGCAAGGAAAAATATGGTGATTTTTCCTAGGGCTTATTTAAGTAGTTTTTAACTTATTTTAACTGCTTATTCAATTATTTTCTTATTTTAAACGTAAATGGGCCTTTAACGATTTACTTAAGTGGCCCGTTAAGAATCTAGAGGCGGGGGCATGTAAACTGTTTTGGGCTTAAACTTGGGCTATTTTTCTGATTCTGAAAACATATTTCATGGGTCTGTTGGGCTTATCTATCGCAAACTCTTGTTGGGCTTTAAATAAGCCCAACCGAATAAGTCCTAATTAAGTTTCTGAATTTTAGAGTTTTGGCTAGCGAGAAACATGTGAAGCGATTAAATTTGTACGTGTTAGGGAACTTATAAGATTGAAGTTAGAATACGAAAAGTGTAGTTTTCCAGGTGTACTATCGAGAGGAGTAAAAATATATATGTGTTACTTTCATGGATTTGAAGTAAACAGGTCGCGAGTTGGTTATGTCGAAGTGATTTCTCCAATTTCGAATACTTTGATTATTTCTGCTTGTTTTCAAATATGGTTTCTGTGGCTTGCGTAGGTTGCTTTGAAGGGTTGTATCACGATTATTTTTACATGTTATTTGTACGAGAAATGTAGTATGTTGTGTCGTTGTACCGAGTCGTATAAAAATAAGATATAGTAATGAAGTTAATTCGTGAGTTTTTGAGTCGTTTACTCGGCGGCTTGGGAATGTTTTGCGTACCAAAAATTATTAAATAAATCTAAGTGTTCTCCCAGTTTTACGTGTGAAGTTTAAAGGTTATGTGAGGTTCTAATGATGCATGAATGGGTTTTTAATGTGAGTGTGAAATGGGATATGGCTGTTTCACGTATACAAGGTATTTAAATGTATTTAAGTGTTGTCTAGGCATGTTTATTCGTGTGATTATGAAGTGGATACATGTTCGAATGGTGTATGAAATGGAGTGTAAATGTGTGACTAGTGTGAGAGGTGTGAGTGATGACCTTTAAACCCTCCAACATGGAGGTTCGACACCTCATGAAGGTTATGCATGTAAGCTACGTAGTGATATTTACACGTTTGGTTGTTAATATTTAAAAGGTGCATGTATGATAACTATTATGAGAGTGGTGTGTGTGTGATTGTTACAACTTCACATAATGAGTTCGACATAGTTTAAACTATCTTACTGCATACTCAAAATATATGGGTGTTACCCTTTCGAATGAGAATGACCCATGCATGAGTGATGTGTGTTTATGGAAATAGAAAGCAAGAGGGTTACAAGATACTTACAACACCTTTTTAAAGGTGGTGAAGAAACTGTGGTTGATCGAATGAGGCACAGGAAGAGACAATGAGCTCGAAAAAGTCTTGTATGCTCTTACTTCACTGGGTTTGCTTCCAAAACTTTTGACAGAAAGCTACCTATCTTTTTAAGGAATGTGTTGAGTGTGAAAGAAAGTGATAGGTGGTAGGGTAAAGGGGGAGGTCGAATGGTTGGTCTTATAGGCGAAATATCCCACACATCCATTGACTAATTGACTCAATCATTGAAGATACTGTTACTAAAGGGACACATAAGTATAATCTCTGACATAGGTTGAGTGTGAGGTGAGTATTTGAAGTTAGGTGTCTTGGCTTCTTGTTCTTGGAGTTTTCCTTTATTCGGTTTCCACAATTTTTGGCACAACATTTGGACTAGCGAGCTATAAGTTGTAACTATGGTTTATTTCTTAGTTGAAGTAGCAATTTAAGTTAAGAATATAGTTATAAGGTTATAGGAAAAAGTGGGGTTCGAAATGGTTTAGTTTTGTGATTTATTTCTACACGTATATGCTAAATATGGGACGAATAAGGTGGCCTTCATTACTGTAGTATTATTCGACAACCATGTATCGGAATTGGTACAAAGAGAGTTTGCTAAGTGTTGGTCACGATGGTGTAAAGATATAAATAGGTTACTTTCGGTATTACTGAGATACGAGTGCGTTTTGTGGAGGGTGTTCATGATCGGGTTTATAAGGAACAAGGAAAAAGAAAAGAAAGAAAAGTGATAATGGGCTGGTGTGATTGCTGGGTCGTGTGGTGGGCTGAGATGAAGGCCCGGTGGGTTTGTTAAACTTAGTATGATTAGTTGTGATTAAATTGTGATTATGTGGTAGTAAACTAGGATAGCTTGGAGATGGTAATTAGTTCAATGTAATTATCGTTATTTGTCGTCATTTGTGATAAAGTGGTGTCGCGATAGAATTGTTATCTCGAGTTTGTGGTATATATATATTCATACATGAAACGTATCGTGATAATAATAATGTATAAAAGAAAGTTTAAATTTCCCCGCAAAAATGGGTTTAATTAAATGGTAATACGAGATCATCATTAACCATTAGGATTGATTACAAGGGTTTTTCGTAGGATCCTACAGTATTCCTCCCTCATTCTGAATTCCGTCCCGGAATTCAAGTCTAAGATAGCTAATAAGAGTGGTTTACGGGAATAGGTGGGGATATTTTTCACGAATTTGGTCTTCGCTTTCCCATGTGTATGTCGGTCCCCTCTTGGAGTCCCATTTAACCTTCACAATGGGAATACGGTTTTGCTTAAGTTGCTTCACCTCTCTATCCATTATCTCCACGGGTTCTTCTGTGAACACTAGTTTGTCGTCCAGTTTAATCTCTTTCATCGGAATGACGAGAGTCTCGTCCGATAGGCATTTCTTGAGTTGGGATACGTGAAATGTAGGGTGTACCCTACTGAGTTCTTCTAGAAGTTCTAATTTATAGGCAACTGGGCCAATCCTCTCGAGGATTTTAGATGGTCCAATGTACCTTGGGTTGAGTTTTCCACGCTTTCCGAAGCGTATCATTCCCTTCCAGGGCGAAACTTTTAGCATAACTCTATCTCCGACTTCAAACTCCATGGGTTTCCTCCTCACGTCTGCATAACTCTTTTTTCTGTCACGAGCGGCTTGAAGACGATGCTTGATTTTGAATATTTTCTCTGTTGTGTCGTGGATTAGTTCTGGTCCGGTAAGTTGCATGTCCCCAACTTCCGTCCAGCAGATAGGTGATCTGCATTTTCTCCCGTAAAGTGCTTCAAAAGGTGCAGCCTTTAGGCTAGCGTGGTAACTATTGTTGTACGAGAATTCAACCAATGGTAAGTGTTTATCCCATCCTTTTCCGAAGTCAAGTACACATGCTCTAAGCATATCTTCTAAGGTTTGGATTGTCCTTTCACTTTGTCCATCAGTTTGAGGATGATAGGCGGTGCTCATGTCCAATTGAGTACCGAGGGCTTTCTGTAGGGATTGCCAAAATCCTGAAGTGAATCGACTGTCTCTGTCTGAAATGATAGAGATTGGGACTCCATGTCGGATTATGATTTCTTTGAAGTACAACTGAGCGAGTGTGTCCAACTCGTCAGTTTCTTTGATAGGAAGAAAATGAGCTGATTTGGTTAAGCGGTCGGCGATAACCCAAATGGTGTCATATCCGGTCGACGTTCTTGGTAACTTGGTAATAAAATCCATAGTGATTCTTTCCCATTTCCAAACTGGTATCTCAGGTTGTACAAGTAGTCCAGATGGCTTTTGGCTTTCGGCTTTGACCCTTGAGCAAGTCAAACACTTCCCAACATATGTTGCAATGTCGGCTTTCATGTTTGGCCACCAGTAAAGTTGCTTGAGGTCTTGGTACATCTTGTTAGATCCGGGATGAATGGAATATTTAGACTTGTGAGATTCATGCATGATAAGATCTCGAATACCTCCGTAGAGAGGAATCCAGCATCTTTTCTTGAAGCATAACATTTCATCGGCTCTTCGTATGAATCCGTTCTCACTTTCTGGCATGCCCTTAATTTTCTCGTGAGTTCGATTTTCTTCTTGAAGGGCTTCCGATTGGGCTAGGAGAATTTGAGATGGAAGTGGTGAATAAATTGTCATTTCTAACGATCGAACTCTAAGAGGTTTGATCCTTTCTTTTCTGCTCAACGCGTCGGCCACGACATTCGCTTTACCAGGGTGGTAGCGAATTTCACAATCGTAGTCGTTGAGTAGTTCCAACCATCGGCGCTGTCTCATGTTCAGCTCCTTTTGATCTAGTATATGTTGAAGACTTTTGTGATCGGTGAATACCGTGCACTTTGTACCGTATAGATAGTGTCTCCACATTTTAAGAGCGAATACTACTGCTCCTAGTTCTAGATCA
The DNA here is from genome assembly GCA_021014915.2 of Artemisia tridentata subsp. tridentata. Lineage (NCBI taxonomy): Eukaryota > Viridiplantae > Streptophyta > Magnoliopsida > Asterales > Asteraceae > Artemisia > Artemisia tridentata. The sequence continues at coordinate 61,399,985 of CP139502.1, read as the reverse complement.
TGAGTGGTATAATTTTCCTCATTTTTCTTGAGTTGTCGAGAAGCGTAAGTGATGACTTTGTTTCTTTGCATTAGTACCGCACCTAAACCATGATGCGATGCATCGCAATATACTACAAAGTCGTCGCTCTTGTCTGGTAGCGCTAGAATTGGTGCTTCGCAGAGTTTTTGTTTTAAGAGTTGAAATGCTGATTCTTGTTTCTCTCCCCAGATATATTTCTTGTTTTTCTGAGTGAGTTCTGTCAAAGGTTTTGCGATTTTGGAAAAACCCTCTATAAACCTTCGATAGTAACCAGCGAGTCCTAAAAATTGTCGAATTTCAGTTGGAGTGGTGGGCGAAGCCCAACCTTTGAATGCTTCGATCTTGGCGGGGTCAACGTGAATACCTTGACTGTTGATGATGTGACCTAAGAATTGAACGGTAGAGATCCAAAAGTCACATTTGGAAAATTTCGCATACAGTTTTTCTTGCTTGAGTAACCCCAAAATGGTTCTCAAGTGTTCAGCATGCTCTTTTTCATTACGTGAGTAGATCAGAATGTCGTCGATGAATACAATTACGAACTTGTCCAGATATGGCTTACATACGCGGTTCATTAGATCCATGAACACTGCCGGTGCGTTGGTAAGACCAAATGGCATTACGCGGAATTCGTAATGTCCGTATCGTGTTCGAAAGGCTGTTTTGGGAACGTCTTCTTCTCTGACTCTTAATTGGTGGTATCCTGATCTTAGATCGATTTTTGAGTAAACACTCGATCCTTGCAGTTGGTCAAATAGATCGTCAATTCTTGGTAATGGGTATCGATTTTTCACTGTGAGTTTGTTCAACTCTCTATAATCGATGCACATTCGGAATGTTCCGTCTTTCTTTTTGACAAACATGACTGGTGCTCCCCAAGGTGATGAGCTGGGTTGGATGAATCCTTTATCTGACAGTTCTTTCAACTGCTCAGATAATTCCTTCATTTCGGAAGGGGCTAATCGATATGGTGCTTTTGCAACGGGTGCTGCTCCAGGTACTAACTCGATTCGAAATTCTACTTGCCGGATTGGTGGAATACCTGGCAAGTCTTCAGGGAATACTTCTGCAAACTCATTTACAACTGGCACTTCTTCTAGTCGTTTTTCTTTTTCTTTCGATTTATTTTCCGTTACTTGGACCAAAAATGCGTGACATCCTTTGTTTATGTATTTCACTGTTTTAATGTACGAGATGATATTGAGTTGGGTTTTATAATGATCACAACGAACGGTGAGCGTTTCATTGTCTATGGGGATTTGGATAACTTTTTCGTTGCAGATGATTCGGGCACGATGTTTGGATAACCAATCCATGCCCACAATTGCGTCAAAGCTTCCAAGTTAGATGGGCATAAGATCAATTGGGAATGATTTGTCTTGGAGGGTTAAGGTGCAGTTCTCGAGTACGGTGTTGGTGTTTAGCAATTTTCCGTCGGCTATTTCAATTTCGTACGAGGTATCTAATTCTACAGGTGCAATATTAAGCAATAAATCAAATGAAGTAGATACAAAGCTTCTATCGGCTCCAGAATCAAATAATATTTTAGCACTATGTTGATTCAGTAAGAAAGTACCCGTGGTGACATTGGGATTCTGTGGCGCGTTTCCATCTCCAAGTATGTAGGCCCTCCCGCGGGTAACATTGTTGGGGTTCTTTGGGCAGTGACTCTTGTAATGTCCCGTTTCACCACAACCGTGGCACTTCACTGCTATTGGGTGTGCGTTTGCCCCTGTGGCCCTGCAGTCTTTGGTCACATGACCTATTCTTCGGCAATTTCCGCAAACAGCGGTGCAGGGTCCGACATGATGCATCTTACACTTGTTGTTGGGCTATAAAGTTAAAGTACTGCTGGAATATCAAAGTACTGCTGAAAGTCAAAGTACTGCTGCTCGTTGAAGGACTGTTATGCAAATTGTTTAAGGACTAATGTGTAATTCTAGAATGTTCGTATTAGATTAGAGTTATAATTAGTGTTAGGAATATGAATATTCAGCTGAAGACTCGGTCACCCTGAGTAATTATTAGTACATCATAGCTCATAGGATTATCAGTAATATTATTAGTAGCTTAGTTATTATTATTAGTATTGTGGAGTGGGTCGGGTCTTTACCCTCTGTCAGCTCACTCTACAGCCCGCTAGGGGCATAATATGTAGTAAGTATAAATACCCCTTCCCTTGCAAGGGAAGGGTTGGAACTCTCATTATTTCAATCTAATACACATAGTGTTTCTCTCACTAGAAGTTCTCACTTTCTCTCTCTAAGCTTTCTTTCATTCGATCCAAATCTAAGCCTCAAACAAGTGTTTCTTGCATTGTGAATACCCTACATGGAAAGAAGTACGTTCTGGTGATAGTAGATGATTATTCTCGGTTCACATGGGTAAAGTTTTTGAGAACCAAGGACGAAACTCCAGAGGTTATCATTAAACTGATAAAACAGCTGCAAGTAAGGCTCGATAAAACTGTCAGAATCATCCACACTGATAATGGTACTGAGTTTGTTAACCAACAACTCCGTAATTCCTATGAAAGTATTGGCATCACGCATCAGAAAAGTATCCCTCGCACTCCTCAACAGAACGGAGTGGTTGAACGAAGGAACCGTACTCTGGTAGAAGCTGCAAGAACTATGCTTATATTTTCAAAGGCACCGATGTTTCTCTGGGCAGAGGCTATTGCAACAGCATGTTACACTCAAAACCAATCCCTAATTCATCCTGTTCATGAGAAGACTCCCTTCGAGTTAATTCATAACAAGAAACCAGATCTCTCTTTTCTCTGTGTGTTTGGTGCACTTTGCTATCCAACTAACGATAGTCAAGACTTGGGAAAGTTAAGAGCTAAAGCAGATGTAGGTATTTTTATTGGATACGCACCAGACAGTAAAGGGTATCGAATCTACAATAAGAGAACCCGTAAAATCATGGAAACCATTCATGTTACGTTCGATGAGCTGAGTGAGCAACCTGCTTCAGGACAAATTAGTTCTGGACCCGATCTTAACCTTTTGTCACCTGGACCCATTAGTTCAGGACTTGTACAGAATTCCACGCCTGCAGATTCTTATGTGCCACCTACATGTGAGGAGTTGAAGAAGTTATTCGATCCTATGTTTGATGAATACTTTGAGCCAACGAATGGAAACATCCCGAGTGAACCTGCTATACTTCCTATGGCTGAGGTTCCAGCCCCACAAGGTTCAGAAGGCCCTACAGCTTCAGTATCAGTCAGTCACAATGCTCCAGCTGCCAGTCAATCGCCTTCGTCATCAAACTCTCTATCTTCTCCAGTAATGCAAGAATCTTCAAATAATCATTCTTTGGAAGTTAATCCTTTTGCTCCTGTTGATGAGGTTCCTTTTGAAAACATATTTGCTCCTGAACATTCATCAGACACACCCTCACTTGAAGAACACAGCACTGCTACGTCTGTTCATAACCCTCAACCTCACGACCATCTTAGGAAATGGACCAGTGATCATCCAATCGACAACATCATAGGCAATCCCTCACATCCAGTATCCACACGTAATCAACTAGCCACTGATGCACTATGGTGCTTCTTCAATTCCGTACTGTCCAAAGTCGAACCAAAAGATGCCAAAGAAGCAATGACTAAAGATTGCTGGTTCCAGGCTATGCAGGATGAAATCCATGAATTTGATCGACTTGAAGTATGGGAATTAGTGCCTCCTCCAGAGCTTGCAATGATCATTGCTTTAAAGTGGATCTTCAAAGTGAAGCTTGATGAGTATGGTGATGTCTTAAAGAACAAGGCACGGCTAGTTGCTAAAGGGTTTAGACAAGAAGAGGGCATTGATTTTGAAGAATCGTTTGCTCCGGTTGCTAGAATTGAAGCTATAAGAATCTTCCTGGCAAATGCTGCTAGTCGTAATATGATAGTCTACCAGATGGATGTCAAAACGGCATTCTTGAATGGTGACTTAAAGGAAGAAGTTTATGTGAGTCAACCAGAAGGATTCGTGGATGCTGAACACCCTACTCATGTTTACCGCCTGAAGAAGGCTCTTTATGGGTTAAAACAGGCGCCAAGGGCATGGTACGATACATTGTCCAAGTTCCTCCTAGTGAACGGATTCTCCAAGGGTGTTGTTGATCCCACACTATTCACCAGGAAGTCAAGAAACCATCTACTACTAGTTCAGATATATGTAGATGATATCATCTTTGCTTCAACAGATCCTAGTGAATGTGATAGTTTTTCAATGGAGATGAATTCCAAGTTCCAAATGTCCATGATGGGACAAATGTCATTCTTTTTAGGATTACAAGTTTCTCAAAGTCCCGGAGGCATATTCATTAATCAATCCAAATACGCCAACGAAATCTTGAAAAAGTTTGGATTCTATTCAAGTGAACCTGTTGACACTCCCATGGTTGATAGAACGAAGCTGGATGAAGATCCTTCAGGGATTCCAGTAGATATAACAAAGTATCGAAGCATGATTGGATCTTTGATGTACATCACGGCTAGCAGACCAGATCTTCTGTTTGCTGTGTGTATGTGTGCTCGGTATCAATCCAGACCAACCAAGAAGCATGTTGAAGCAGTGAAAAGGATCTTCCGATATCTTCAAGGCACGGTTCATATGGGTCTCTGGTATCCTAAGGACACTGCAATGGAGTTAACGGCTTACGCGGATGCTGATCATGCGGGATGTCAAGACACTCGTCGAAGTACTTCAGGAGGAGCTCAGTTTTTAGGGGAAAAGTTAGTTAGTTGGTCTTCTAAGAAGCAGATGAGTACTTCCATATCATCTACTGAAGCTGAGTACATTGCCATGTCTACTTGTTGTGTACAAATCCTTTGGATGCGCTCACAACTTTCGGACTATGGATTCTCATACAACAAAATTCCCCTATATTGTGACAACAAAAGCGCCATTGCTCTTTGTTGTAACAATGTTCAGCACTCCAGGTCTAAACACATCGACATCAGGCATCACTTCATCAGGGAACAGGTGGAAAAAGGAATTGTGGAACTATACTTCATGAGGACAGAGTTTCAGTTAGCTGACATCTTCACCAAGGCCCTCCCAAGAGAAAGGTTTCAGTTTATTCTCCCACGCCTTGGCATGAAAAGCATGACTCCTGAAACCCTCAAGTGTCTTCAGGAGGAAAAGGAGGAGTAAAGGATTGTCTTCTTATATCCTTGTACATAGTTGTATATATCTTAAATCAAAAAGAAAAATACAAAAATATAAAACCTATAAAAACCATAAAAATCAAAAATTCAGAAAATACCAAAAATAGTCCTACCTAGGCATGTCTTCTGTTTATCGATAACATTTACGGATCTAGAAATGTCATTCAATAATGGCACGGATTCTTAAATGAAGCTCGAGCAGAAGTTATACTAATCAGTTAAAACATGTCTTAATGGCTTGCTATTACTTTAGATAGCAACCCGCGCTTCATATTGGGGAATGCACGTCGCCAAAAAGACGGCTGTTCCTCCAACTGGGTGATGTTCACCTGGGCATGGATTACTTCATATCCATGTTTCCTAATTTGATGTACGTTTCAGTGCGTCTTGTCGTGCATAAGAAGAGAAGTCTTCTTTTCATCAGACTCTTTATGCTGTTTGATTCTTCTAGAGTGTCTTGATGTTACACAAGGTGGTAAATTGAATTAAATTTTCACAAATACCCGTCGCTCAATTGAATGACTACAGCTCTTTTAATGGAAAACGGGTCATTAATTGAGGGGGTGCATATTTGTTCAAATTTCCGACACCTTGCCAAATTTGTGCAACATCAGCAGTGACACTCTCTTGGTGTTTCAAGGGAAGCATAGTATGCTTCAAAATCAGAATACATTTAAACCTGACCACATTTTCTCCCAAATTTTCTAAACTAATTTAAATCACTTGGGATCACAAATCTCAAATGGTTTGAAATTTTTGATCGGGGGAGAGAATGTGATTTAAATAGGAAATTCTGATAAAATGTGATGATTTGGAAGTTAATGTAAGCTCTCCCGTATGTGCTAAACCATTTTGCATATCAAGGCACATATTGAGGGGGAGCAAAATGTTTTGGTCATAAACGCAAGCTCTTCCATATGTGCAAAAATCTTTCTTATATCGATGCACATATTGAGGGGGAGCAAATGGTTTTAACAAAACAAAGGATTTGGCATCTCACGTGAGCAAGGCTCAGACTTCACCAATGAATTGACGAAACTTGAATTGCCATCAATCGAAAGGATACGTCTTGGCCGGGTAATAATTTCAAGCTGGACTAACCAGTGATGTAAGCGTGTCTCGAAAAAGATGTATCTGAGTAGAGTGTACCATTTTGAGAAACTTTCTGTGGACTTGACCAGGCCGGGTAATAATTTCAAGCTAGTCTAACTAGTGATGTAAGCGTGTCTCGAATCGGTCATGTTCACTGAAAGTGGATCAATTCAAAAAGTGCGAGCTCTACCTAACATGTGCAAATTTATAAAACTATCACTCGAGCACATGTTGAGGGGGAGCATTTGAAAAATATAAAACTCCCAAGTGTTTGCAAAAATGTGTTTCGAAATCATGAACACTTTGAGAGATGTTTCAAAGATTTGGTTTGGCAATTGTGGAAGAACACCAAAGACCGTCCATTGTATTTCATATAATGGAGTTATAAGGATGGTAAGGTTAGGTACAAGTTCCCACGATCCCGCCAGAGCCGGAGGGATCTACCCAGGGACAATCCACTAGTTAGTATAGAAGTCCTTTGGTATGATTAAAAAGGAGAAAAGTGAATGAGGGAATAGTGCCGACTGAGATGGAGCTAACACTGGAACAAACCCAACAAGGTGTTAGTTATGAAGTCTTGGTAAGCACTGAAGGGGTTGAAGAATGAAAAAGAATTGTAAAGAGAAAGGGTGAAAAGAAATAGCCCTCCTTACAACTTAGGCAGAAACCGGGTCAATACATATGCTGTCAGAATCACTTAGTTGATTGCTGGCATTGAAGACAAAGTATCATGGACCCAGTGATACGCTGCACAACCCTCCCTAGCCACTCAAGGTCCCTCAAAGGACTCTTGTTTCAATTGTCACGGAGTTCAATACATTTCTATCGTCTCTCTCACTCCGAGTTAGATGATATTGAAAAGGTGGCAGTCCTCTCCAGCCTCCGCTCACTAAATCAAATCGCACTATCGAGTCTAGAGCCACGAGATGCATAATAAGATCTCATAGGGACACGAATTATTTCTACACTGGTTGTTCAACATTAAGGACACCAGTTGTAAACTCATGAGTCCTACGCAGATCTTAGCAATCTGCCAGAACATTTATGAGAGAATTTACTAATGTAATTCTCAATGATTGAATGGAAATTCCTGCCAGGGTCAACATCAAGCAGCCCTGAAAGCAGGTCACTTCGATAATTCCTCGTGGATTACGCTTAGTGGTCGCGGCGGTTTCAACCGGTCTACAGTCGTGGAGTGATCTCCAGCGACTCACCTAATCGTTGATTTACTACGGTAAAATCTTAAAAAGCCCTCTGTGGGTTTTCGATTAGGAACGGTCATGGTAAGGATTAGAGAGAGTTTTCACACTATGCTGTTGACTATCTCGAAGTCCAAACTTGTAAGCACCGGTCAAATTATTGCTAACTGTCGTATGCAGGAATCTCTGGCGGTTGTAGCAGTGGAATGCTGTAGCTGGTTGCTGTTGTAGCTGGTTGCAGAAAAGATGCCAATCCATCACCACATGTTCACTCTACCACATCATCATCAAAGACGTCATGATCAACCAAAAGACCTTCAACACAGCTTCTGCTAACTCTGATGCTAAAGATCATGACCCTGATTAGTGTGAGCATGTCGGTTCTAAGTATATTTCATCACATGGAGACCTACTACTAAAAGATGACTTGGAGACTCAAGTGGGATGATACTCTCAAAGATTACTCAAAGTTCATCCAAGACAAAAGAGAAGTCATCTTCAGATCACTGATGTTTGCACAACAATCTATGACATTGAAGATTCAATGACTACTAGCTATGATGTCAAGATCCAAGGAAGAAGTGCTGAAATTCAGAACATTACTTCTGGGGTGACCTCCCTTAGGGGGAGATTGTTAGGAATATGAATATTCAGCTGAAGACTCGGTCACCCCGAGTAATTATTAGTACATCATAGCTCATAGGATTATCAGTAATATTATTAGTAGCTTAGTTATTATTATTAGTATTGTGGAGTGGGTCGAGTCTTTACCCTCTGTCAGCTCACTCTACAGCCCGCTAGGGGCATAATATGTAGTAAGTATAAATACCCCTTCCCTTGCAAGGGAAGGGTTGGAACTCTCATTATTTCAATCTAATACACATAGTGTTTCTCTCACTAGAAGTTCCCACTTTCTCTCTCTAAGCTTTCTTTCATTCGATCCAAATCTAAGCCTCAAACAAGTGTTTCTTGCATTGTGAATGCCCTACAATTAAAATTACTTGTCGTTCAAGTTTATAAACCGACTAGGGTTTTCCTTGTGCTTATAAAAGGATCCCTAGGTTGGCATTCGAGAATGCGATTTTAGAGAAACAAGTTCATACGAATATTAGAAGCTTATTAGAGTATTAGTGATTAGAGTTTGTTAGTGAATCTGTGTAAGAAAACAGGTTCACGGTTTTAATAATATTTGAAGTTGTTTATTAATTCTTCTTAGCTTTGTTGAAGTAGATTCCGCATACTTAGCAAAGTATATCAGTGTTTCATCATTAACAGTTTTGAATTTATTCAAAGTTGTTAAACCGTAGACAAGCTACAAGTTAGTTTGGTCAGAGTATATCGATCCAACAAGTGGTATCAGAGCTTGTGTGGAGACTCTGATTAAGAAGAAACCCTTAAAACCGATTTATCAACAAACCCTAAACGATGTCGACTGAAGCTGCACTATCCCATCCATCACCTCACTCAGAATTCCTATCATCAAGAAGGGAGAATATGATCTCTGGAGCATGAAGATGAGGCAGTACCTTGCTATTACTGACCATGCTCTATGGGATGTGATTGTCAATGGTAATGTTGTTCTTGATGAACCTGTACATGTTGAAGGACAACCCAAACCACCTCAACCAACCTTGCCAGCAGCTACAAAGAGAAATCAAGATAAGGCTCTCAACATACTGTTGTCTGCTATTCCTGATGGTCACCTACTAAAGTTTCATGATGCTAAGGATGCAAAGCAATTATGGGCTGCGATCAAGACAAGATTTGGAGGTAATGATGCTTCAAAGAAGATGCATAGAAACTTATTGAAGCAGCAGTTTGAAACTTTCACTGTTGGTGAAAGAGAAGGTCTTGATGCTGCCTATGACAGATTCCAAAATCTACTTAGTATGCTAGAACTGTATGGAGCAGAGGTATCTGTTGAAGATGCAAATTTGAAGTTCTTAAGGAGTTTGCCATCTGTCTGGCATGTGGTTGCTACTATGATTAGAGGACAACCTGGATTGGAGTCTATGGACTTTGATGATCTCTACAACAATTTGAAAGTGTACGAACAAGAGATGAATGGTCACAGTTCTCAGAAAACTCACAACATAGCTTTTGTGTCTTCTGAAAACAAAAGCAGTACTTCTACTAAAAGTACTGCTTATCCTTCTCAAAGTACTGTTGGTGATACACAGCATGTTTGCACAACCACAACTACCCCCAACCCATCACCAACAAACAACACCAATTCTGATGATGTTGTATGTTCCTTCTTTGCACAACAAGCCACTTTACCTGTTACCTATCAAGAAGACTTGTTGCAGATTGAAGAAGATGCTTTAGAGGAGATTGACATAAGATGGCAAGTAGCTATGATCACTGCAAGGATCAAGAAGTTCATGCACAAGACAGGAAGGGGAATTGATTTCAAAGCCAAACAAGGTATAACTTTTGACAAATCCAAGATTGAATGTTTCAATTGTCAAAAGCTTGGACACTTTGCAAGGGAATGCAAGTTTGCAAAATATCAGGCAAACAGGATGATTGAACAACCCAAGGTGGAAAGAAAAGAGGTTCCTATTACTGAATCACAACCAAAAGCTTTGGTGGCTCAAGAAAATCTAGCAGAGATTGACTGGAGTGCTGAATTTGATGATGAACCTGTAACCTATTCTATGGTTGCAATGGAAGAGTTTGATTGGAGCACAACTTTTGATGAGGAACCAGGATATGCTGCTTTGGAATCAAGAGATGGTCTTGGAAGCTTTGACTGGAGCATGGAGGATGTAGATGAACCTATTCAGATTGCTATGGTAGCTACTTCACCAAGTTCATCCAATGTCTCTGAGGTATGCTCTAAGTGTAATGATGTGTATCAAAAGTTGCTTAAAGAATATGTGACTGAAAGAGATAATTGTAGAATAGCTAGGTCTGAGGTAGCTGGTTATCAATTAACTTTAGAGTCAATGGAAGCCAAAATATTAACACATGAAAATAAGGAAATGGCTTGGGCAGAAAAATATGAGCAACAAGATTACCAATTGAAATTAAGTGAATGGAAGTTAGGATGTAAGGTGTCTGAATTAGAAAAGATTACTAAGGAGAGAGATGCTTTGTTAGAAAAACTTGGTAGTATTAAACAGGCTGGTCTATCACATGTTCAATTTGTTGAAAAACAAAGAGTAATAAACAGTAGAGCTGGACTAGGTTATGGTGAAGATAGTAGTTCAGATGAGACCCCCCTAGTGATAAGGAAGAGACCCCACCTAGTGATAAGGAAGAGATTCCACCTAGTGATGATGACCTTACAAGCTCAGAAGAAAACACATCTAGGAATGAGGAACCAATTAGTGAATCACCTCCTGAGTTTAAGAAAGATAAGGAGTACCACTCAGTTCCTCCACCCACTGGTAAATTTCAACCACTTAGGACAGATGTTTCTCGTTATGGTGTAGACAACCTAGAGTTTAGGAAGAAGCTTACTAGTCAATCTAGTTCTGAGAAACCCAAGGATAATTTTCAAAGGGGTAATGATCCAAATTTTCCTACAGCCTTTCAAACACAAGCAGTACCTCCAAAAACTTTTCAAAGTACTGCTAGACATTCAGCAGTACCTCCAAGAGAAACTTTTCAAAATACTGCTCACTATAGGAAACCTTTTAATCATAGAAGAGGATTTGGGAATATGGAGAGAAAGTTATGTTATGTATGCTATAGTCCTGATCATTTGATTAAGCACTGTGACTTACACTCAGAATATTTAAGTCAGTTCCCAAAGAATAGACCTGCCACCCATAAGCCAAGGGAGACTAGACCAGTTTGGAATCACTCAAATAGGGTTAACCATAGTAATTTCTCTAAAGACTATAGGTACCCTCACCAGAAAAGAATGTTTTCCAAACCACCAGTACCTTCACACACTGATAAGTCTCAAGAAGTATCTTCTCAAAGGACTGATAAATTTTCACCCAATCATGGTACTGCTAACACTTTTTCATATAGAGGACCTAAGAGATTCAATTCATATAAAAGGTCTTACAACTCAAGCAGAGTACCTAGATCAGAGAAACCTAAAGTCAAACGAAATTGGGTTAAGAAAGAAATTACTGATGGGGAACAAGCAATACTTTCATCAGATAAGGGTGAAACAGGGAGTGTTGTTGATAATACAACACAGGACATGGGACCAACTCAAATAATCATTGACCATGCCTTTAAAACCAGTGGAGATTACATACTGAAGGAATTCAAGTATGTCACTCCACAAGGGGAACACAAGTCAGTAATGGCTTGGGTTCCTAAAAGAAACTAACCCTTTTCTTTACTGTGTAGGGCAACCCAGAGGAGGAGCTTAAAGATCATATTATTATTGATAGTGGTTGCTCTGGCAGCATGACAGGGGACAAGGAGATCCTGTCAGATTTTAAGGCATATTATGGAGGAAGAGTTGCATTTGGTAATGATCCTGATGGAGGGAGAATCACTGGCAAAGGAACAATCAAGGCTGGATGTATTGATTTTGAGAATGTTAGATATGTGAAGGAGCTCAAGTTCAATCTTTTGTCAGTATCTCAGATTTGTGACAAGAAGTACCCCATTCTGTTTACTGATGCAGAATGTCTCATTCTCTCTCCTGAGTTCAAGTTTGTTGATGATCACTTGGTAACTTTGAGAGTACCAAGAACCAATGATGTGTACAGTTTAGACTTAAAGACTCTCAATTCTGCTGGGAGAGCAACATGTTTAGTAGCAAAGGCATCATTGGAAGAAGCACATCTGTGGCACAGAAGACTAGGTCATGTAAATTTCAAAAACATCAACAAGCTAGTCAAAGGAAATTTAGTTAGAGGTTTACCTTCCAAAACATTCAAGACTGATCATTCATGTTTGGCTTGCAAGAAGGGTAAACAACATAAAGCTTCATGTAAGAAGCTTGGGGAAAGAGATATTAGAGAACTTTTGGAGTTGCTACACATGGATCTGTTTGGACCAGTTTCCGTAGAGAGTTTAAACAAGAAGAAGTACTGCTTAGTTGTGACAGATGATTATAGCAGATTTAGTTGGGTCTTTTTCTTGGGATTCAAAGATGAAACCTTTGATGCTATCTATGACCTGATAGTAGCCCTTGAAAATCAATTGAGACTCAAAGTAAGAGGTATTAGATGTGATAATGGAACAGAATTCAAGAACAAGCATATGGATGAATTATGTGCCAAGAAAGGGATCAAGAGAGAGTTTAGCATTGCTAGAACACCACAGCAGAATGGTGTTGCAGAAAGAAAGAACAGGACTTTGATAGAAGCAGCTAGAACAATGCTTGCAGATTCCCAATTACCTATTCTCTTTTGGGTTGAAGCCATAAGTACTGCTTGCTATGTATTAAATAGAGTTTCAGTAACTAAACCTCAAATGAAGACACCTTATGAGTTACTAATGGGAAAGAAACCAAACATTCATTTTCTAAAACCTTTTGGCTGTTCTCTTACTATTCTAAATACTATTGATTCTCTGGGAAAATTTGATGGTAAGTCAGATGAAGGATATCTATTGGGTTATTGTACAAATAGCAAAGGTTTTAGAGTCTATAACAGGAGTACCAAAAAGGTTCAAGATTGTCTTCATGTTGAATTTTTGGAAGATAAAGAAACTCAGAAAGGTAAAGGTCCTGATTGGATGTTTGATCTTGATCTCAAGTTTACTCCATCTATGAATTATGTGCCTGTTAGAGAAGAGAATCAGGCTAATCACAAAGAAGATGATTCACAGTACATTGTTCATGGAGTCAATGTTAGACCAGAAGATGTTCCTGACAAAGAACCTGAAGTTACTGATAAGGAACAAAGTACTGCTCAACCAACCAATACAGTATCTGATGAAGATCAAGCCATACAAGATGAACTTAATAGGATGCTTTTTCAAGAAACTTTAGCACAATCCTATGAAGATGAACAAAGGAGGGCTTATGAAGCTGCAAAGAAAAAGGGTAAATTTCAAGATACTGCCCACAGTACTTTTGATCAAAGTACTGATGACCCTTTTGACAGTACTTCTGGTGTGTTAGAACCATCAAATTGGAACAATGCTGATGATTCCAATTTTGATGATGATGATTTGGATAATGCTAACATTCCTGGATTAGAAGAAATTAATGATGAGCTTAATCAAGAAGGTATTTTCTCAACTACCAATGAAGGGATTGATTTTACTAATTTGGAATCTGATCTTCCAGTCCCACCAACTCCTACATTGAGAGTTCATAAAGCTCATCCTCAAAGTAACATTATTGGATCACCCTCTTCAGGAGTGGTTACAAGAAACAAAGTTAAAGGTCTTTCTAAGCAACATACTGCTTTACTTAGCTTTGTTTACAAACAAAACAGGATGAATCACAAGGATCAACAAACATGCCTGTTTGCTTGTTTTCTATCTCAAGAAGTACCCAAGAAGGTAGCTCAAGCTTTAGCTGATGAAAGTTGGGTTGAAGCCATGCAAGAGGAGCTTTTACAATTCAAGCTTCAAGAAGTCTGGGTATTATGTGATCTACTAGATGGCAAAAGAGTCATTGGTACAAGATGGGTTTTCAGAATCAAAAGAGATTAAAGAGGGAATGTTATCAAAAATAAAGCTAGATTGGTTGCACAAGGATATCGTCAAGAAGAAGGGGTGGATTATGATGAAGTGTTTGCTCCTGTTGCAAGGATAGAGGTAATAAGGTTATTTCTTGCCTTTGCATCATATATGGGATTTCCTGTCTACCAAATGGATGTCAAAAGTGCTTTCCTTTATGGCACAATTTCTGAGGAAGTTTATGTTAAACAACCTCCTGGTTTTGAAGATCCTGCACATCCAAACAAAGTCTACAAGGTGATTAAGGCACTGTATGGCCTTCATCAAGCTCCCAGAGCTTGGTATGAGAGACTCTCAAATTTTCTATTACAACATGGTTATAGGAGAGGAGCAATTGATAAGACTTTGTTTATCAAAAGGGATAAGAAAGACATTATGTTAGTCCAAGTCTATGTGGATGATATTATCTTTGGAGCCACAAAGAAGTCTATAGTGAAAGAATTTGAAGAACTTATGCAGAGGGAGTTTCAAATGAGTTCTATGGGAGAATTAACTTTCTTTTTGGGGCTTCAAGTTAGACAAACAAGAGATGGAATCTTCATTAACCAAGAAAAGTATGTTGCAGACATACTTAAAAGATTTGACCTTCCAAATCTCAGGCCTGCCACCACACCCATTGATAACAATAAACCATTGGGCAAGGATGAAGATGGACAAGCTGTGGATGTCATGCTTTATAGATCTATGATTGGTTGTCATATGTACTTAACTGCATCAAGACCTGACATCATGTTTGCTGTTTTCTTGTGTGCAAGATATCAGGTTACACCCAAGGTTTCACATATGTATGCAGTCAAGAGGATTTTTCGATATCTCAAGCATCAACCAAAGTTAGGATTATGGTATCCTAAGGAGTCACCTTTTCACTTGGAAGCTTTTTCAGATAGTGATTCTGCAGGAGATAACTATGATAGAAGATCAACCACAGGAGGATGTCAATATCTTGGAAGAAGATTAGTCTCCTGGCAATGTAAGAAGCAAACCATTGCTGCAACCTCCTCTACTGAAGCAGAATATGTTGCTACTGCAAGTTGTTGTGGACAAGTTTTGTGGATGCAAAATCAACTCTTGGATTATGGATTCAACTTCAAAAACACTCCTATCAATATTGATAATGAGAGTACCATCTGTATTGTGAAGAATCCTGTTTATCACTCCAAGACCAAGCATATTCAGATTAGGCATCACTTCATTCGGGATTGTTATGAGCACAGGCATATTAATGTGGTCAAGGTTCACACAGATGATAATGTAGCTGATCTACTCACAAAGGGATTTGATGTTTCCAGATTCAACCACTTAGTTGTGAGCATTGAGATGATTAACTACTAGGCTACATTTGAGGGGAGGCTTTAGTATTAGTTAGTATACTTTCTTTCAGTTATTAATGAAAGTATTGGTTATTATTAGTTTAGTTTAGAACATATGTTTTATTTGAGGGGAGGCAACATAGTTATTAGTTAGAGCTTAAGCATGAGCCATTTACAAGTTCTTGGTTTAAGTTTGAAGTGTTGATTATGGATAAGAAGATGGAACGTACTACTTTGTTGCTTAACGTACTGGCTCAGCAACGTACTGCTTCAACGTACTGCTTACGTGGACGTACTGTTCCAACGGTCAAAAAATGTGGGGCTACGGTTAATTAATTCCTTACGGCGGAGATAATAAGTCCATCAAAACGGTAACTTTATTGTTTTGAGTTTGATTTGTTTCCATCCTATTTAAAGAAACTCTCACCAATTCCCCGCCTTTTACCTTAATTCGAGATCCCTCATTCACTCTTCCAACACAATCTTTTTAATGAAACACACATTCAAAACATATCCTTCTCTACGAATCATCATGGCTAATCGATTCATAGTTAGCAAACACAACATGATCGCTAATTTAGACAAAACAGGGGATAATGTTGATTTTCATGCGATCATTGATTTCTTGACTGGGTCTTCCATCAACTACTCTATTTTAGTTGATCCTGATGTTATTGGTCCATGGATACAAGAATTTTGGGCTACTGCAACGGTTGAAGATGATTCTTTAATTAGGGCTATGGTTGCTGGACGAACTATTCGAATTTCTGAAGCCACAGTTAGGGATGTTTTGATGTTTAATGATGAAGGAGGAGCTGTTTGTTTTGACAAACAAGTGCTTTGGGACACTTTAAGCGATATAGGCTATGAGGGAGATCTTGCGAAACTTACTTTTCAGAAGCCTTTGTTTTGTTCTCATTGGAAGTACCTAATTCATGTCTTACTTCACTGCTTAAGTCCCAAGAGTACTTCTTTTGATCAATTTGGTCAAAATATTGCATCTGCTTTAGTGGGTTTGGCTACCGATCAAAGATTCAACTTTTCAAGACTAATTCTTGATGGTATGCTTTCACACATTGCTAATGGTAAACCATTCTTAATGTATCCAAGGTTTGTTCAGTTATTCTTGAACAATCAACTTGAGGATGTTCCTAAACCTCAAAGTTTTTTACCCACTGTCAAACTTCCACCAAAGGTGTTTACTTTTCTATCTAAAAAGAGTATCAAGTTTTCTGGAACAAACACACCTTTGACTGCTCATATATTGGGAGTTGCACAAGTTGTTAGAGATGCAGAGCAAGAGCAAGAGCAAGAAGAAAACTCTGAATCAGCAAGTCAAGAGTCTCCAGTTTCAAGAGAAGATAGTGTTCCTCAACCTACTGCTTCTCAACATACTGCTTCTCCACATACTGCTCCTAGGGATGATGCTGCACATATGTCCATTCCTATTCATGAGGAGTCAGACCAAGGTATGAATCAACCACCATCTCCTAATGATTATACTTCCACCAATATGTCTCAGCAATTTGAAGAAGAAGAGGTAGAGATGGATAATTATGCCTTGACAAGGGAGTTAAGGAGGCTGAAAAAGGAGAGTGAGGCTCAAGCTGCTCAGATAGTCAAGTTAAAGACTAAGTTTCAGAGATTGAAGAAGTTTGTTTGGCCACTAGTTCAAAACCATCGATTATGGGTAAAGTCTCAGAAGAGGAGTGGTCAACACCCTAAGAAGTCTTCTCAGTCAAAGAAGAAAAAGTCAAAGAAACAGTCTTCATTCCAATTGGGGAGGAATTTAGAGAATTTGAATGAAGATGCTGGATTTAATCAAGATGATGGATTTATGGATGATACTCAGATGACACCACCTGAAAATATTCCTCAAGAAACTGCTGAGAGGAAGAGTGATGAAACAGAGCAAATCAATTTGGAAGAAGCTACTGTTGAAGTAAGAAGTGGTGATACTGAGGAAGTAAATTTGGAAGGAGCTGATGCTGAAGGTACTGCTCTTCAAAGTACTGTGAGGCAATTTATAATTACACCTAGAACTTTGGATTTTGAGGAAGATATTGGTACTTCAAGTCAAGTTCAAGAGGAAGTTGGCCCTTCTAAACCAGTTCAGGAAGAAGATGTTATAGCTCATACTAACAGTGATGATGAAACAATTGCTGACATTATGATTAATATGTTAAGTCAAAGAGGCATTAGTATTCATGAGGTTGAACAACAACATCATACTTCTTCTCAACCTACTTAGGAGTTAGATCCAAAAGATAAAGGTAAAGGGATCTTGGTAGAAAAGAAGAAGAAGAAGTTGACATTGGCACAGTTAAGAGAAATTCAGATTGCCAAAGGTGAGGAAGAAGCTAGACTATTGCAAGCTAAGATAGATACTGAAGAATCTAGGAAGCTTATAGTTCAATCACAAAGGCCAATTAGTAAAGCTAGAGAAAGGAATGATATGATGGCTTATCTGAAAGGTCAAGGATATACAGGTTTGGTGAGATTGACATATACAGAGATGAAGGATCTGTATGATGCTGTTAGGGAAGCTATAGAAAAGGATCTTGCAAGCATTATTTCGTTTGAAGATAAGGAGCTTGAAGATAGAAGAAAAGAAAGAGCTGTTACAAGGAGCTCAAAGAGAAAAAGAACTACTGATGAACAGCCATCAAAGAAGTTCAAGGATTCATTTAAATTAAGAATAGACACAGTTGATGAGCTAAGGAATTATCTTAGAGTTGTTGACTTTGAACATCCAAAATTAAAAGAAGATGCTGATAAGAAGTCCAAGATATCTACTTTTTCAGTTGTAGAATCACAAGAAGGAGATTATCTGATCTTTCATAGACAAGATGGAAGTTTTAGAGTATTCAACTCATTATGGGATATACTACATCTGATTGACAGAGATGATATGCTTCAGTTATATCTCCAAGTGCAAACTTATTTTGAGCATATTCCACCACAAGGAGTAGGTTTGATATTGTTAGGAGATCTCACAACCATCTGGGAGACAGAGGAAACAAAGGATAGTACTTTGTGGGAAAATCAAGACAACTGGGAGATTAACAGATGGAGATTCTTTGAATCAGTTGGAATACATGTTTTGGAGTTAAAGGATGGCACTATGATTCATATGCTAGCAGAACAGAGATATCCACTCACAAGAGATCTGATGATCAGGATGCTAGAGCATGGTATGGAAGTGGAACAAGAGAATGAAGTGGCATTGATGGTTATAAAATTGTTCATCAAGTGGACAACTGAATCTGAAGATTAATGCATAACTACTGGTATGGTTTAATTATTATATAAATATTTTGAAAAATAAGTAATTTCTTCAAAAGTACTGCTTGTCAAACAGTACTTTCTCAAAGTACTGCTTGCAGCATGAAACTAGTAAAGTCTTTTGATAAAATCAGTAATTTTTGATAAGTGCAAAAACATTTTGAAGCACAAAGATTAAAAAGCAACAAATGGTTTTGAAAGCAACAGCATGGTGTTAGTACTTGTACTACACAACAAATGGTAATCAACTCACCATGTTTAATAAACAAGAAAGAGTTTGACTCATCATGAGGGTACGGCTCTGATGTGATTATCAAATCCGTTTTTAGTTGACAATTTACTAAAAATTGTATGGTTTTCAACTCACCATATCTATGTTAGTGAAGAGTTGGCTAGCCCACAAGATAATGGCTTTGTGGTAAAGGCTGTGGAAAACCATTATATGGTAATTAGTTCACCATGGTAATGATTGTACTAAAAGAACTAGCTAGTCCAAAAGCAAACGGCTATTTGGTAAAGACTACTCAAATCCGTTGATAGCTGATGATTTGCTAAAAATCATATGGTTATCAATGTACCATGGTTTCTTAAACTTAAACATTGGCTACTCCAGAGTTAATGGCTTTGGTAAAGAGACATCAAAATCCATTAAGTTTTCAATGATTCACCTCTCACAGGAGTTAACACACCTGGAAGTGATGAGAATAGTATGAAACTTTTAAGATCTGATGTACCTATTGCCAATATGATGCTGAGTTGCTGGAAAGATAAGTTGCTGAAAAGAATTGTTGCTGATGAAGATTGAAGATACTGATTGCATTGATGATGACAAAACAACAACGAGACAGATTTCAAAGATACAACCTTTCCTTGAAGATGAAGTGTTGAAGTTAAAGAAATACAAAGGAACTTGAAATCAAGCAAGTAGAATTCAAGTTAGGGGAGGATTGTTGGGCTATAAAGTTAAAGTACTGCTGGAATATCAAAGTACTGCTGAAAGTCAAAGTACTGCTAATCAAGTCAAAGTACTGCTGCTCGTTGAAGGACTGTTATGCAAATTGTTTAAGGACTAATGTGTAATTCTAGAATGTTCGTATTAGATTAGAGTTATAATTAGAATTACTTGTCGTTCAAGTTTGTAAACCGACTAGGGTTTTCCTTGTGCCTATAAAAGGATCCCTAGGTTGGCATTAGAGAATGCGATTTTAGAGAAACAAGTTCATACGAATATTAGAAGCTTATTAGAGTATTAGTGATTAGAGTTTGTTAGTGAATCTGTGTAAGAAAGCAGGTTCAAGGTTTTAATAATATTTGAAGTTGTTTATTAATTCTTCTTAGCTTTGTTGAAGTAGATTTCGCATACTTAGCAAAGTATATCAGTGTTTCATCATTAACAGTTTTGAATTTATTCAAAGTTGTTAAACCGTAGACAAGCTACAAGTTAGTTTGGTCAGAGTATATCGATCCAACACTTGTTACACTGGGGTTTTGTCCCAGCATACATTTTTCCTTCAGTAGGTGCAGCCACATAAGCCCTGGCGGCTTCTTGTCGGCGGTTTTGTTGCTGATGTCGATCGTTTCGGCTTTGCTGGTAGTCTCTGTTGCGATTGCTTCGGTCATTGTTGCGGTAGCTCCTGTTGTGATTGTAATAATTGTTGCTGTTCCGGTTGCTGCTGCCATGGTTATCATAGTTTCTCTTTTGTCCAATGACTGTGGAGTTAGAACCTCGTTTAAGCACTCGACTCATCATTCGCTGAGCAAACACGAATGCGGCTTCGAGGGTTTTTGGGTTTGATGCGGTAACGTCTCCCTCAATACTTGAAGGTAGTCCTTCCACATATTTTTCCAACATCTTTTCCAAGTCAGGTACCATGTGTGGACACAAAAGAGATAATTCTTGAAACCTTTGGTTGTATGCACTGACGTCATTGTTTTTCACCACTAACTGGTGAAATTCATCTTCAAGCTTTCTGACCTCTATACGAGGACAGTACTTTTTCAGCATTTTATTCTTCAGTTCGGTCCAGGAGATTTGAAATGCTGCTTCGGTACCCATTATTTTGACAGTAGCATTCCACCAAGATAGTGCATTTCCCCTTAAGGTTCCAGTAGCAAAAGTGACTTTGTTGTTTTCTGCGCAGTTGCTTCTCATGAATACTGTTTCAATGCATTCAAACCACTGTGCTAACTCTGTCACTCCTTCTACGCCTCTGTAGGTGGTTGGCTGGCAACTCACGAATTCCTTGTAAGTGCATTTACGTGGTGTAGATGCCTCACTTTCAGTTGTTGCTCCCATGTTATTGCTTGAGCGGGTTGCAGCATCGGCCTCGCGTGCTGCGGCGATGCCGGCATCAATCATCCTTCGAACCTCCTCAAGTGTCAGTGCTACGGTATGGTTGGTAGTTTCGTGTTCGGTATGTTCCATTTTCTATTAATGTCACAAGAATACAGATTTAGAATTTGGATAGAATAGCTGAGTATATGCACACTGTAATCTTGGTGTGAAATGGTGATTAAATTGAATATTTTCAACAATTACGATGCCGTTTTAACTTATCAATTTACAGATATGAGATTGTTAAGGAGCAAACGATTTAATCATACAAACTGAAGTTCATCAACTTCCTCTACATATCTCCATATTATTTTTGAGTTTCTATTCTATATGTTTCCAAGTTTTTACAATATTTACACGATTAGAGAATCATAATAATAACAGGTAACATCATGACATATCTGGATACAATTACAATACATACGAACAACCATAATACATAAGTTAACAGGTATATAGTACATTACTACCAACATTACAACATTAATAACTTGATCAGTTGAGTTATACAACAAAACGATACAAGAGTCTTTATTAATCGCCACATGCGGCAGACTACAATGTCTCAAACTATACAACATGCTAACTATGTCTACTGATCAGGTCCATCCGTACGCCTCGTGAGCTCTGAGATCTGGTCTCTGAGTCTCTGTATCTCAGCCTGATGCTCCATCTGTATATCTCCCATGACTCTCTCCAATGTGTCAGCTCTACGCTGTGCCAGGTGAGCCTCCCAAGCTAAGTCCTGTCCCTCTCTACGTATGGATATCGCGTGGGAACGGGTATCTGCTAAGTCTGTCTGCATCTGTCTCAAGCACTGCTGTACCACTGCTCTGTTGGAAGCCAACCTATGCAGAGTGTCACTGATAGTCCCCGGGGAATCCAATGGCACATGGTCGATCATCCGAAGAAGCGAATCAATCTGCTCTCCGTGACTCTCTAGTCGAGTCACCACTGTAGATGGTATAAGGGTGTGGGTGACTACTGGTCTAAATCCTTCCCAAGCATCATGGGTCTGAGCTGGGGGAGTGAAACCAGGAGGATAAGGCAGTGATGGTGAGGATGGGTGTATCTGGTCTGAGATGCGGGGTCGACTCGATGAGGGAATATCCTCCGCAGGAATAGGGTCCTGCTGACAAGGTGGCAGTGGGTATGTCTGAGTACATGTATCAAATAGATGGTCAGGGAGTAGGGATGGTGCAGTCTGATGGAACTCTACTGGTGTATCATCTGCAGGGAGCCATTGCTGACTCTCATAGTACAAGTCGTCAGGGGGTGGTATATAGAAAGGAGAATAGGTGTCATAAACAAAGTGTGGCGGTAACGTAGGTGCTGGCAAAGCTGGCACATGGGGGTCCTCCAATAAAGGTATGGCGGCGGCTCCACCCTCCACGAAGGGCTCGATCGCGTCAGGCACGACCTCTGGTGCTACAGTATCGGGAAGTATGGGGGACGTGACTGATGCTAGTGATCCCTCGGAATCTGGATCCGATGATACACTAAAGTGGGTGATGAATGACATGGTACTGTAATAATCCATATATGGTAAAATAAGTAATTACTAACATCAAGTGGTGTAATGTAAGCATGAAATGATCTAGTTGTGCACAGTAACTATCAAGTATGTAGAGACTTATATAAGATAATCCTAATGTATAATATACCGAGCGCGGCAGCAAGCAGGCATGGAGGGCTTAAGGTAACATGGTGTATAATTAATTTGTTTGAAAAATGTAGTTATAGTCCAACGTTTAAAAACATTTGGTTCTCTATAACCTAAGCTCTGATGCCAATCTGTAACACCCCCAGATTTTAAATATAGCAGCGGAAATTTAATTGGGGTATTACTGTGAGGATCGAAAAACAAAATCATAGAAAAACAGCCTGAGAAGGCATTTTTAATTTACATAGGTCCATAATACAAATTCAGTTACAAAGCGTTACATCATAGTGCTAAGGTTTCCCCAAAGAAACATCATTTTAACTGAATTACAACTTTATTTTACACCATTATTGAGGATAGGGTGCGCCTGCTCCATGCCTTGCCTTTCTCCACTAGTTTCCTGAGATACATGCTTAAAAGTCAACATAATGTTGAGTTAAATCATGGAGTTTGAAATTTAAATATCAGTTCGATTCACAAGTAAGATTGTATTGGAGATACAATCAGTTTAAAAGTTGATATCGCAGTTCATATATTGCCCTAAGTCTCATGACACGCAAACGTTAACAAAGTACCGCATAAACGGAGGTGTTCATCAAATTAATGATGAAGGTTTTGCCCTCGTGTAATAGGTGATTTTCCAATTCCTATTTCTCTCAAATATAATGCATCGCGACTAATACGACTAGCAAAAGCATTTCGTCCAAGTATTAGTGGGATAGGTCGTCAGCCTCTAATAGATCTATTCATTATATTCGCGTTCACCGCAGTGATTAATGGCTCATGATAAAAGGGTCTTGTGGCAATAAGGTAACTTAGGCATATATCAAGTCAGGTAGCATACAGAAAAATACTTGTGATCTGTTTATAGCATGTATCCCCCTCACGGAGTTTAAAAATATAAAGAAGTTAAAAAAAAGTGAGGCCATGACTCACCTTAAGCGTTACTAGTGATGGTGCAAGTAAACTCAAGGGTGATTATAACAACTTCGATACGGAACCTGGTAAATATATAAATAACTGAGAATCTGACTAATTTCTAGTGGTGTGTGTGTATGAATGGTGGATGATGATTAACTAATGATATACAACGATCTGATCGTTGAAAGTGAAAGTGTTATTTTCAGAATGATGCTACATATATGATTATGGTGCTCTTGCTCTCGTAAGATCATATCTTCAAAGAGTAAATGAATTGTTATGAAATATTAACATGAAATATCTCTAACGTTACTAAATATCGAAAATTAACTAATATGCAAACAGAATGCGTAAAAATGCATATGAGATATAGGTGTGGTGCAAAAATAAAAAATAAAATAAGAATGTCAAGTTATAACAGTTGGTCCTTATTCTTTCCATCTTTTACCCTAACTGTGGCTCGCGTTACGTCGTTAGTCCTTGTCAAGTCCATAGTCTAAAATAGTCCAATAATTGTCCATATGTCCATATAAAGCTTGGAGTTTATTCAATGGTCAATTCAAGTCCCGTAAAAACTGTTTTCACAGCTTCAGTCCGCATGTTTCAATGTTTGGCAGTTCTAGTCCTTTTGGTTAAGTCGCGTTACATTTTTAGTCCAAAAATGACAAAAAGGCAAGGAAAATTATGGCGATTTTTCCTAGGGCTTATTTAAGTAGTTTTTAACTTATTTTAACTGCTTATTCAATTATTTGCTTATTTTAAACGTAAATGGGCCTTTAACGATTTACTTAAGTGGCCCGTTAAGAATCTAGAGGCGGGGGCATGTAAACTGTTTTGGGCTTAAACTTGGGCTATTTTTCTGATTCTGAAAACATATTTCATGGGCCTGTTGGGCTTATCTATCGCAAACTCTTGTTGGGCTTTAAATAAGCCCAACCGAATAAGTCCTAATTAAGTTTCTGAATTTTAGAGTTTTGGCTAGCGAGAAACATGTGAAGCGATTAAATTTGTACGTGTTAGGGAACTTATAAGATTGAAGTTAGAATACAAAAAGTGTAGTTTTCCAGGTGTACTATCGAGAGGAGTAAAAATATATATGTGTTACTTTCATGGATTCGAAGTAAACAGGTCGCGAGTTGGTTATGTCGAAGTGATTTCTCCAATTTCGAATACTTTGATTATTTCTGCTTGTTTTCAAATATGGTTTCTGTGGCTTGCGTAGGTTGCTTTGAAGGGTTGTATCACGATTATTTTTACATGTTATTTGTACGAGAAATGTAGTATGTTGTGTCGTGTACCGAGTCGTATAAAAATAAGATATAGTAATGAAGTTAATTCGTGAGTTTTTGAGTCGTTTACTCGGCGGCTTGGGAATGTTTTGCGTACCAAAAATTATTAAATAAATCTAAGTGTTCTCCCAGTTTTACGTGTGAAGTTTAAAGGTTATGTGAGGTTCTAATGATGCATGAATGGGTTTTTAATGTGAGTGTGAAATGGGATATGGCTGTTTCACGTATACAAGGTATTTAAATGTATTTAAGTGTTGTCTAGGCATGTTTATTCGTGTGATTATGAAGTGGATACATGTTCGAATGGTGTATGAAATGGAGTGTAAATGTGTGACTAGTGTGAGAGGTGTGAGTGATGACCTTTAAACCCTCCAACATGGAGGTTCGACACCTCATGAAGGTTATGCATGTAAGCTACGTAGTGATATTTACACGTTTGGTTGTTAATATTTAAAAGGTGTATGTATGATAACTATTATGAGAGTGGTGTGTGTGTGATTGTTACAACTTCACATAATGAGTTCGACATAGTTTAAGCTATCTTACTGCATACTCAAAATATATGGGTGTTACCCTTTCGAATGAGAATGACCCATGCATGAGTGTTCTCAAATTAAGACCCCCTAATGATTTAAGTTCCTTAGAAGCATTTCAGTTCCATGATGGCTTTGATGAATTGTGGAAGATCTGACGCTTGTGGACGGCATACCTTAATCTGATACGCAATCTGGGATTCCGATACTCTTGCAAGTAGTTTGTTTTCCCTCTTGACTATGACATCGACTTTGTTGACCTCTGAGACTATAGAAGTACTACGTGGATTAAGATAGGTTGTTTTGTTCACTACTTGAGATGAGGCGAAAAGTGTACCGCTTTTAAGGGGTCATTTAAGCCCGAAATCGTATTTATTTGATCAAATATTGCCCTAAATCGTTCCTTTTGTCATTTTAGGTACTTTTGAGGAGAAATCTGGAAAAGGAGGCATTTTGGACGTTTTTGGAGCATAAAAGTGAAGAAAACGGCAAAGTCTCAAAATTGTGCTGAAAGTCACCTTTGACGGCGTCAACATTAACTCCAGACGGCGTCATGCCTTGGCAAGAAAAGTTGGATGTGAAATTTACTCATGACGGGCCAGTGAGTTTGCATGAGAATTCTGACGGCGTCACGCTTTAACTAAATCAAGGGCGTCACGGCTTAAATCATAAGGGGACGGCGTCACGTTTAGGATCCGACGGCGTCAAGCCTTGATAAGCCAGAATGGATTTTTGAAGAGCTAAAGAGGGACGGCGTCAAGATGGTCATCCGGGAACCCTAAAAGCGGCGAGGTGACGGCGTCACAATGCATAAGGTGACGCCGTCAGATGTCAAAGTCTATATATAGTTTTCTAATTTTTTGTCATTAAGAGAGAGCTTAGTGTGTGGAATTTTGGGATAAAACCCTAAGACGATTTTAGCTACTTTTTCAGGGCTTTTTGCCTTGAGATCTTCCATGTTTCATTGAAAGATAAGTTATCAATTCATCATTCAATATGTCTATGTGTTGTTTGATTCTATCTTATGCTTGTCTTTTGTTTAACATGTTAGGCTAATTTTATCTTGTGTTTGCTTAGATCTAATGAAACCTAGCTATTGATTATTGGTTGTTAGTGTGTTGTTAGTTGTATTGGATGATTGTTTATCTATGTTAGGCTTAAGAAAACTGGCTAACTTCCTATTCGGTAACTTGCTTGAACGTCTTAAGAAACATGAACCAAACGCGTACTAAAGGTTTTTATGGTTGTATTTAATGCACAAGCGAATTCTAGTGATCCCATGTTAGGAGCTTCCTAGCCGGCTCGACATAGGAGTGAAGTAGGAGCTTGTAGAGTTTGGGGAAGTAAGTACGCCACCCCACGAATGGTATTAAGGAATACACCCGTCATCCACACGACTAATACACACTAATTAACCGGTAAAAGATAGTTAGGGAGTAAGGAAATCTAAGTAAACACATTTCTCTACACATAAGTTTCTCACCACTTTTCATTTTATTTTCATTTATTTTATTTTATTTGCATTTGTAGTAATTTGGGTTAGTTGACTAGCAACTAATTCCGCCCACTCCTTCAAAACCCGAGATTTTACTTGCTTTCATAAAATTATAAAAACATAAAAAAGAATCTTCCTCAACCCTTAGACCTAATTAGAGTAGCCTTTCACACCTAACGAACACTATTCCCTGTGGAGAACGATCAATCCCCCGTACTTACCACTACACTATACTACATCGGTCAGGTACACTGCCTGGTGGGGTTGTAAGCCTCTTGAGATCCCTCGAGAGGTAAAACCTGTTGTAAGGTTGCAAAACCCACGCATCAAGTTTTTGGCGCCGCTGCCGGGGAATAGTTATTGTTTAGGTTGAATTTTTATTTCTATTAGGTCTACTCACTAGATTCCTTTCTAGTGAGATTTTTATTTTATTTTTCTAGGTTTTCTTTAGTCTATCTATTTTCTTCGTGTCTTTGTTCGTAACCATTACCATCCGACATCATGGAAGATGGTAATATCCTTAACCCACACAACCCACCACCACAACAACCACCACCACCTCCTAGAGCCCGTACTTTAGGAGAGTATTCCCGTCCTAGCCACCACGGCTATCGAAACACCATTGAGCTCACACAAGGAGCCAATATCACACCCTTGCGATCCGACACCATCCGGTTGGTGCAAAGCGGATGCGCATTCCATGGACTTCGTTCTGAAGATCCTAATCAACATCTCAAGGACTTTCTTAAAATCGTTGATTCTATAGACCTTGATGTTGCCACTCGAGAGACGACCAGATTGCGTCTCTTCCAATTCTCTCTGCGGGACCAAGCTAGTCAGTGGCTAGAACGTCAACCCGCAGGATCCATCACCTCTTGGGATGATCTCACCACTCGTTTCCTTGCTCAGTTTTTCCCACCGGGAAGAACTACCAAGCTAAGGAATGATATCTTGATGTTCCAACAACGTCAAGGCGAAACTCTCTACGAGGCATGGACTCGATTCAAGGACTTACTCCGAAAGGTCCCTCACCATGGCATGGATCCTTGGCTACAAATCCAAATCTTCTATGATGGTGTCGATCATCAAACTAGAAGAGCCATAGATTACGCCGCCAATGGGAGATTGAGCAGGCTCAGTGTCGATAAGTGCTGGGAAGTCATTGAGGACTTAGCACAGTACGAAGAAGAAGAATGGGATGACTCAACATTCTCGGAAGGAGGGATTTTAAATTGCATGAATGCAACCCAAGAACAGCTGTTCGCAAACATAAAAAGGCAGGTTGAGAGCTTAATGAAAGCTGAGATACCTACGGCTGATAAAAATCCCGATGAGTGCGTGAACACAATTGGTAAACATACGTTTCGCCAATTCTCACGACAAGATGAGTTTGAAGGGATAATGTTAACTTTCGTGAACAACCAAGAGAGACGTATCAAGGAATTAGAAACTCACTTGAAAAACACCCAAGATATGTTCATGGAGCTAGCAGAAAAATTCATCTCGAGAATAAAAGAGAAAATTAGGGAAGAAGCCTCACACAAAAAGATCGAGAAGATCTTTGAACTCCCGGTCCCTAATGAACCATACAACGAATGGGATGATGAAACCCTCCTCCCCGAGCCTTCACTGTCAAAACCCTCTTATTTATTTAGATCCTCTCGCGAGAAAAACTCTCATGATCGCAGCATTTTCGTGGGGAGCATGGTTGTCACGCTCCCTAACTTTTATGAAGCTAGGAAACGGTCTTTTGGCTTTAAGCCAGGTGTGAGAAGAACTCAATTAAAGCACACCATCATTTTGAAAACCCCCTGGGAAAGTTCCTCCCACTCCCTGAATACTCGCCTTGATGGAAATTGGGACCCGAATAAGACGTCAACCGACCCTTTTCAACATTTTACTACACCCCGTGACAGTAACAAAACATTTGACCCAGGAGGAACTTGTTAACGAGACTAGCTATCAGGATTATTGACCCTGACTAGCTGCTCTCTTAAAGTACGAGGGGCTCATTTGTAAACTGGCACAAAGTAGCAAAATACGCTAATCTGACGGCGTCAGAATTTGCACTTGACGCCGTCACCCCGCCTGCACAGCAATAATAACTTTAATTCCATCACTTTCATCACAAACCCCACAAACCATATCCTCTCCAACCCCACCTCCGATTTTCCCAGGACAAATTCGCCAATTCCCGCTTCCAATCTTCACGTGGTAAGTCATTTTTACTCATTCTTTTCGCTTCAATTACTCATAGGATTTGTAAATTTCGAAAATCCCCAACTTGTGAAACCCTAGGATTGATTCATGCTTAGAACTCATAATGTGTTTTAATTAGTGTTATTTAACAAAGATTAAAGCATTTGATGATTGGCAATCAATTGGGTCTATTCACTAATAGGGAGGCCACAAATTTGAACCATAACCTGTGATCCAATCACCCATTTTTCTGCAAAAAGTGGTGTGTGGTTATTGAGCCTGAAGTTTGAATATTGATTTTTCCCTCGTAATTATGGATTTGAACACTGATCAAATCTGACGGCGTCACCTATCAAAGCATGACGGCGTCAGACCTGTCTGATGCGCCACCAAGTCTTTTAATTCACATATTAACACTTGTATTCCTCCTGCTTTGTTCCAGATAATGAGTAAGCGTCAAAGACCCAGCCGAGGAAGTTCTTCCCGATCTCAACAAGAAAACTTTGGGGATACGGTCCTCAGTTGGGGTATCTTTGACAACGATGCTGCTACAAGCAAATACGCACAATTGCTACTGCACAAGGTCGAGAATGGAGCAGTGGTTGACTGGGGCTTTCTGAGGAGAGTAGGTCTTGAGCAGACTTTTCTCCAAAGTTTTCAGACAGATGGGTTTACCGGCCCCCAGTGGGAAAGACTGTTTAAGATTCAGGAGCCGGTATATGAGGAGTTGGTACGGGAGTTCTTTGCCACCTTTCATTTTGACATGGCTGAGGCGAGGACCGATGTGGGCGGTACCACGATCTATTTCAGGCTGGGGGGTGAGCTAAGGACGTGTTCTGTTACTGAGTTTGGGTGGAGACTGGGGTTATATGATCAGCATGATACCATTCAGGCAGGGTTCATGCAGAGGTTGTTGCATGGGGAGTCGATGAAGAATGATTTTAGATGCTCTATTTTCTGGCAGACTATTGGGGATGGGGTGTATACCTCGACCACTGTAGCATCCCAAATCAGGGATCCTAGGGTTCGGTTGACTCATCGTTGCCTCACCTACAGCTTGACAGGGCGTCACAGCTCTCACCACCGTGTCACAGCTTCTGATCTCTTCTACCTGTACACCATCTATTCTAATGGTGTTTACTGCAACATCCCGTTTTGGGTTGCTAGCTTTATGCATGGTGGAGTTGGGGAGCGGGAAGGTGACAGGATTTATGGTGGGATGTTCATCACCCGACTGGCTCAGTCTTATGGAGTCCTCAGGCCCGAGGTCATGAGGTATTTGAGTGGTGATAAATGCAGGACGGTGAAGGAGAGGTCCCTGAAGCAGATGGAGGTGATCATGGAGATGCATGACGGGTCCTTTATGTGGTATCACCCGGTTGGAGCTGAGGATGATGGTGATGAGGATGACGATGAGGAGGAGGAGCCCCAGCAGCAGCAGCATGATGGGTATGAGGCCGGTACAGCTGATTACTACCGGCATATGAGCAGGGGGGACTGGCAGGCTCACCAGGGGACCTGGATGGGCCAGGTTGATGCTTGGAGGACCAGGGCGGACGAGAGGTTCGACTGGATGTATGATCACACGGTTCGTCAGATGCAGCATCTATCCACACGTGATCAGATAGACCCGCATCTGCAGATTGACCCTTTCCCGGGTCGTGAGCAGGATTACCCTCCATACGGGTACTACGGGCATCTTCCTCCTGGCTATGACTATCGCCAAGGACCCCCTCCCCAGTGATGTTGTGATTTGATGTTTTGATGTTTGAACAATTTGATATTTGGTTGTATGAGTTGAAACAATATGGTCTGTAATAATTTAGGGAAGGCATCTGTTTGCCTTAAAACATTTGTTACATTGATTTTTCTTTTATCGCATGCTAGCCTCATTGGATTGTTATTTTATTTGTTTTGTGTGTTTATCTATTTGTTTGTTTGTTTTATTTGTTTCCGTATGTGTGTTTAATTTTTATTCTTATTGATTCATGTTCAAAACTAATTTGTGAAAATGCTTTATGTTGTTTTTTAACTTCGTCTTAACTACATATAAAGGTATTTTGCAAAAGATAAGTGTAAGGGAAATCTAAATCGGTTTATTAGAACACAAATGAACATGAATCATAATAATAATAAGTTAGCATACATATTCGTATTTGTTTGAGTCAAATGCTTGTATCGAGTCATAATGATGTTTTGCAGGATTTCCAGGAAGTAAGGTAAAGGTTTTTCAAGAAATTTTCCGGAAACTTAAAATGAAAATTTTTGTCAGGTCATTTCTGACGGCGTCAGGGGTTATAACCTGACGGCGTCAGATTTAATTTCCAGAAATTTTTGAAAATTTTGTTTTCATAAAAAGTTTTTATTAAAATCTCCAACTTATAATCTCCAGGAATCTGCAAAATTATCATTCCACAAGCATTATATCCTTATATATAGATTTTATCCCGCCGATGTTATGCAGGTTTTCGTGTTTGTTTTCTCAGGTTCAACAGGTTATTTTGGACAAGGAAATGTTTTGAATCAAGCTTATGGCGATGCATTAGTCATGGAGCTTCAACATTCTCTTTGGAGGAAGATTTAACCGTGTAATTTCATTATCCAACGAGCGAATCAGGGGAGTATTTGATTTCATTCTTTTACTTTATGCTTTTACATTTGTCATTTGAACATTGGGGACAATGTTCATCTTAAGTGTAAGGGGAGGGTAAAAGTACGATTTTTGAGAATACAATTGCGCTTGATTTTTGTTTGTTTGATGGTAGATGTGTAAAAAAACTGAGAGAAATACTTGTTAAGGTAATTTTAGTGCCAAATTTAAAATTTTTTACAACATATAGGAGTGAAACTTTGATCTTAATAAGCGTCTCATGGATAGGAGTTATATGACTAGCACAAAAACCGTACCACTAAAAAAATTTTCCACCCCAAATATGTGAGGTTCACCCCTAGAATTGGTAGGAAAAGCATTTATGCTATGATGTGTGTACCGGTAGCACTTAGATTCTAGAACTTGCGTTAGGACCATTCCAAGGCCACAAGTGAGACTACATTCGTGTAGTTAGATTTACTACATGATAAGAGGCATTAGGATTAACCCATTGTTTTACACCTGTGTTTTTGTTATAATTACATTGGCTACATTGGTCAAGTAATTCTCCCACACCCTTTGCGTTGTACTCATTTTTAGTACACGATACCCCTAGTACACCCCTCAGAGCCTATCTTTTCGTTTCGACCTTTAAGCATTTTACTTGAAGGAAGAATTTGTTTACACCCCACTTAAATGTACACCCAAATCGCCTTAGCCTACCTTGTATGCACTCATTTTTAGTGCATTATTGTTACAACATTTGTTTAAACCCAAGTTAATTATCTAATTGATTACATGGTTGCTAAGTCGAGTCATATCCTTGTACATATTGTTTTGGGACGATTGGGACTCATGGGTAAAGTACTAGTGTAATGGAGTAATGGGGAAGAACATCATTTATTACCCCCATATGTGCTAAATGTTTTAAAAGTACTCCAAGTTTTTCAATTATCTTAATTCGAGTCATTAGAATAGTTATTTGTAAAGTTATGTAAAAGTTCAAGTGTAAGGGGATGCAATGCCCCTATGATGTATCATTTTGGATGGTAGGGTAAAAGTGTATGCAAAAAAAAAAAAAAAAAAAAAAAAATGAAAAAAAAAAAAAAAAAAAAAAAAAAAAAAAAAAAAAAAGTAGAAAAAAACATACGGACTACCATCCCGTTTCATTTTATGTTTATTTTTATGTTTTTGTTATTTTGTTATTTTGGTTTCTAGCTTAAGATCGAGTCTAGTCTTGGCTTAGCAACGTTGTATAGTACATGTGATTGATCAAGATCTTTAACTCGCCACCAGTAAAATATCCTTTATCCAACAAAACCGTGTTTTCCTTTTCCCTACACCTAACGTTATAACCCATTTAAAAGCCCTCTTTGATAGTTTATCTTAGGTGCTTACGCCTAGTGGAGGAGGTTTTCGATCCTTTCCCAAGCCTATGGTAATCTATTTGCTATGACAGGTAGTGAGAGATATTATCCGTTTTCATTTATGAGATTTATTTTGATGACACTTGAGAGATGTGAGTATCTAAACACTACTTGTAAGGTGCTAGTATATAATCTCCGTGCTTATTATGATTGAAGTGGAACGATTATTTGTTGTAATTACTTTTATATTTGCATTAAATGACCCCTAACTTGTATTTTGATTAGAATAAAAGCGCATTTGCTTGAGGACAAGCAAATCTCAAGTGTAAGGGTATTTGATGAGGCGAAAAGTGTACCGCTTTTAAGGGGTCATTTAAGCCCGAAATCGTATTTATTTGATCAAATATTGCCCTAAATCGTTCCTTTTGTCATTTTAGGTACTTTTGAGGAGAAATCTGGAAAAGGAGGCATTTTGGACGTTTTTGGAGCATAAAAGTGAAGAAAACGGCAAAGTCTCAAAATTGTGCTGAAAGTCACCTTTGACGGCGTCAACATTAACTCCAGACGGCGTCATGCCTTGGCAAGAAAAGTTGGATGTGAAATTTACTCATGACGGGCCAGTGAGTTTGCATGAGAATTCTGACGGCGTCACGCTTTAACTAAATCAAGGGCGTCACGGCTTAAATCATAAGGGGACGGCGTCACGTTTAGGATCCGACGGCGTCAAGCCTTGATAAGCCAGAATGGATTTTTGAAGAGCTAAAGAGGGACGGCGTCAAGATGGTCATCCGGGAACCCTAAAAGCGGCGAGGTGACGGCGTCACAATGCATAAGGTGACGCCGTCAGATGTCAAAGTCTATATATAGTTTTCTAATTTTTTGTCATTAAGAGAGAGCTTAGTGTGTGGAATTTTGGGATAAAACCCTAAGACGATTTTAGCTACTTTTTCAGGGCTTTTTGCCTTGAGATCTTCCATGTTTCATTGAAAGATAAGTTATCAATTCATCATTCAATATGTCTATGTGTTGTTTGATTCTATCTTATGCTTGTCTTTTGTTTAACATGTTAGGCTAATTTTATCTTGTGTTTGCTTAGATCTAATGAAACCTAGCTATTGATTATTGGTTGTTAGTGTGTTGTTAGTTGTATTGGATGATTGTTTATCTATGTTAGGCTTAAGAAAACTGGCTAACTTCCTATTCGGTAACTTGCTTGAACGTCTTAAGAAACATGAACCAAACGCGTACTAAAGGTTTTTATGGTTGTATTTAATGCACAAGCGAATTCTAGTGATCCCATGTTAGGAGCTTCCTAGCCGGCTCGACATAGGAGTGAAGTAGGAGCTTGTAGAGTTTGGGGAAGTAAGTACGCCACCCCACGAATGGTATTAAGGAATACACCCGTCATCCAAACGACTAATACACACTAATTAACCGGTAAAAGATAGTTAGGGAGTAAGGAAATCTAAGTAAACACATTTCTCTACACATAAGTTTCTCACCACTTTTCATTTTATTTTCATTTATTTTATTTTATTTGCATTTGTAGTAATTTGGGTTAGTTGACTAGCAACTAATTCCGCCCACTCCTTCAAAACCCGAGATTTTACTTGCTTTCATAAAATTATAAAAACATAAAAAAGAATCTTCCTCAACCCTTAGACCTAATTAGAGTAGCCTTTCACACCTAACGAACACTATTCCCTGTGGAGAACGATCAATCCCCCGTACTTACCACTACACTATACTACATCGGTCAGGTACACTGCCTGGTGGGGTTGTAAGCCTCTTGAGATCCCTCGAGAGGTAAAACCTGTTGTAAGGTTGCAAAACCCACGCATCATTCACGACTTGAGATAAAGTATGATCATCATGAAGGCATAATTATGTGGTGCTGGTATTATTAACATGATAATACTTACACCATATAACGTGCCCTCATTGTGGCCATAGGATATCTTGGGAAGTACCTAAGAAGTTTAGAGCTTGACTCCCGATGGATTATCCGTGATTAGTGAGACCTTAGGTTCATTCTACCTATGCGTATACTCTACCTTCGTTCGTTAAATATCTGGGTGAATTTGGACTCTCATGCTGCATTCTGTTGACCTCAGTTATGAATCTTAAACCTCTTGAAGAGCTCTCTGCTGTGAATACAATTAATTCGATTTGAAATCTTGTTCGCATCCCGTATGAGTATTCCGTTCTCTTCTCTCTCTGCTTCCTGCAAATTTCGAGGACGAAATTTTTTTTTGTTAGAGGGGAAGAGTTGTAAAACCCGAAAAATTTAAAACATGTATAAAGACCAAAATGCCCCTACAATCTAAAACTTTCACATAACAAGTCCTTAATGCACCGAATTGATTCCGAAGCTCGGTAAACTAATAACTTATGAAACGAAATCATACTGAGCTGCATATAACACATTAAAATGTTGCCTTGGACTTTTCTTTTATCACCCCTAGCCGAATATTATATATAGTACACAAAATTAAATCATTTTGAATTTGAATATACAAGTTAACTTTGGAAATTTTCAATCATGATCACTATTGATTTGGTCCACCCTTTTAATTCCGAAAATTTGGCCCTCCCCTCCTCCTTGCTCGGCACCTCCCCTTTAATATCACACTTATCCTTTTCTTCTTCAAAAAAATACAAACCGAAGATCAACAAACCCTAAAAAACTCTCTACACCAAAAATCTCGGCTGCCTCCTCTCTTTTATTTTTTTTTCTGTCGACAAATCACAGCAGCAGAAGGGTGTCTTTTTTTTTCCTTTTTCTGTCGACAAATCACAGCAGCAGAAGGGTGGTTTTTGTGGTTTCAAAGTGGTGGTTAGACGTGTAATATTCCGGGCACAATTGTTCTTCGATCGATGGTGTATAGGGTTGCACGAAGTGAGGTTTTATCTAAGGTGTTCGGCTGATTTTCTGTGGGTATTCGACCCTTTTGTTCTTCATTCTTCTTTGTAGCACTTCGAGGGTAACTCTTAAATCCTTGTTCAATTCTACTTCTCTTGTTGATTCTTGTTTTGAACCTTGTTTAATCCTCGTCAATCCATATTCATAATAAACTAGAACATGTTACATAAAATTATAAAACAATCTACAAAAAAAAAAAAATAAGAAACTAAGAATGGCCTATGAATCGATCTGTGGTGTTGTGTTGTTTTGAGTTGATATGTACACGACAATACACTTAAGAATTGACCTAAATATGTTGTGGACTCACCTAAAATCGTTTGGTGTCAAGAACTAATGAACGGGATGAAGAAAACCCTAAGTATATACATGATTCTGTGATAATTGCTACTGATCTGGAACTTTGCTCGACTTTAACCGGATGTAACTAAATGATGTGGACGGGTATTGGGATGGTTTTTGAGTCTCAAACTAAGTTCAATGAAGTGGCTACCTGGGAAAATTTAGTTTGTAATTTTTGGAGGCCTGGAAGGTTACTTTTTGATTTTTGTAAAATTATGTGTCTGATCGGATTTTTAAAGTCTGGAAAAACAGTCCAGGTTTTTCATTTATCATTTTCAAAACATAATGAATTAGGATGTGTCCTTTGAGCTGAGTAACATATAACATGTTAGCTAATTACTGGAATTGTTTTAGAATTTTATAAATTTTCTAGACTGGGAAAACAGATGAAAAATGATCGGGTGTTTTTATTTAATCCGGTTCTGGAACAGGTTGGGAAAAAGGATTTTGAGTTCATACCTAAACAACTTAATAAAATCTGGAAAAATTACATAAAATACTTAAGACCCTGGGGAACGTCTGTGAATTTTTATAGATTTTATTTCGAAGGTTTAATATGGTTCATAAATTATTTGAAACAGGTCCAGTTAAGGCTTAAAAGCTGTTAAGACTTTTAAAAAGGGTGTAAATTGTTATTTTCCTAAACTAAGGGTTATAAATTGTAAATCATGAAACTTGAAGGTATAATTCGTATAATACGTTAATTTGAGGGTACACTCTATAATCTTGGAAAATAAAATGCTTGATGTGTTAATAAACTAATGAGAGGGGTTAAAATGTAAACTATGTGAATCTAGGGTTTCATTTCGTAACTTTGATAAGTAAAGGGATATAAAGTGTAAATTATGAAACCTAAAGGACTAAAAGAGTAACTTGGGGAATCTAAAAGCTAAAAAGGAAACTCTGGATAATTTGTAAATATTAATGAGAATATTAGAACCCTGTTAATTATAGAAACATTCTAAATAAGGGAATCTTACTAAATTTGGAAACCTGCTAAATATAGAAAGTTACTTAAAATGGAAGGGTTTGTAATTCTTGTCTACCCCTCTAGGTGTGAAGAAAGAGAGGTCCTGATCCACTCTGTGTTATCCATTTCTGAGTTTGTGTTTGCTTTGGAATAAGGTACAGATATTCTGACCTGCTCTGTAAGGTTTCCTGTGATCTCTTTCATGATTCTGATCTGTTTAGCCTCTGACTTGATACTTTGCCATGATTCCTTTGCTTTGAACCTTTGATCTATGATATGAACCTAGACTGTGAAAACCTCTTTAATTCTTACCTGAAAATGATTTGAGGAAAAGCTATTTTAAAATGATGACTACAAATGTGATACAATACTCTTTTAATTGGGATTTTACTAACTTTTATGAAAACCATTTTAAAAGATTATCTTTATGAAAAACCATTTGAAAGATCATTTTTATGAAGACCGTTATCAAAAGATTATTTAAATGGACTCTTAATTTGAAACCTTTTTAATTGAACTGTTACTATGGAACTTGGACTATTGACCTCCTGATATTGACCTTCTGATATTGACCTTCTGATGTTGAACCTTCTGATATGACACCCTGATTATGATATGAACCTTTGACCTTTGACCTTTGACTCCCAGTTTGATACCCGAGCCAAAATTTGTTCCCTAGCCATGAAGGTAACATGGCCGTGTCTGTGATGCACCACTGGCATGACTCGTGTGTGGTTCGAGTGATTAGCCACACCGTCCCCATTCTGATTCTGATATGCATGCACACTACTGATATTATGGCCAATATGATTTGTTCTGGGGGCGTATGGATGCATCCTAGGTTCGTTCTGTTTTGTGATGATTTGATATATCTGATTTCTGGTGACTGACGGTGGGTGCAATCCACGTCTTTCATGTTCTGGGAGCTAGCTACTCCATATATTTCTGTTGGATACATGAGGTCACCCCTCATATTATCTGGTTACTTGAGAGGCATCCCCTTTGGATTTCTGATATGGTTACATGGATATGGTATTTCTGTTTCTGGGCTCGCGGTGGATTACTGTCCTAAACCTTTACTCTCTCTCTCTGTACCTTTACTTGTCTATTTCATTATGCTATATCTGTTCTTTTCCTTTTACTTCCATTTCTGTTTGTTTTCGTTTCCGTTTATTATATATCTGTTCACTGGGCTTTTAAGCTCAGCCGCGTTTCTTTTCCCGCAGCAGGTTTTAGTTGGAAGCTGAGTTATTAATAGAGAAAACCTTGGACTTAGAAGACCCTGTTAGCTATTCTGGAGATGAGATTGCTAGAAGAGATTCTTATTTCAGACTTAGAAATTTTGTATCTTCTTTTATAGCCTTGTAATTTCAGAATTTTCATTGTAAACCTTGGAATCCTATTGTATTATTTATGTCTTATGCTTGTGTTGTTCTGATAAGAATCCGTATTTGTGATACCTTTGCCCTTGTCGGGTTGGGGTGTTACAATTATGGTATCAGAGCCAGGCTGCGACTTGTAATACATTTACCCTTGACCTGTGAAGTTTGGACCACTAGGTTTCCACTGTAGGCGCTCATAAGATAACCTGTAAGAATTGCTCTAGGATTTCTCTATAGGGACTTAAGTTCTAACCAGTGAGGAATGGGTAGACTATAAGGCATTTGTTTAGGTATCATTGCTTCCGCATCACTCTGATTCGTACCTTGCTCTTGGTTAAAGCTTGTTGAGATCACTTTTGTAAATTGAAAGCTTATGCCCTACACCTAAGATTTGAAACCTAATTAAGCTTTGAAACATTGAAATTTGCATAGAAAGTACCTGACACTATTGAGCCTTATCTTTAAATTCCAACTCTGATATCTGATCTTTTTGTTAATCATTTTGATGCCTCCTCGGACAATTCTAAAAATCTCCATGGCGATGACGTACTCGATACATTCTGTTGTTTGTCTCTTGCTTTTGATAAGCACCTATGAATCTTCTGACACTATTTGATTCCGTCTTACCCCTCTCTATCCCTATGAAAAGTCTTGTGGTGTTTAACCATGAGTATAAAATGTTTCCCTCTCACTTTTGAACGATAAGATTTGCCTGGTTGATCCGTCTTTCTTGGATAGTCAACTTCGATTCCATACTGATAAGGGATTGGTTGATTGAGCACTCGAAATGTTAACAACAACGGCGGCTACCCTGAAGAGTGAAGGCATCCCTTACAAGGCAGAAGTGTTGACGATGCAGAAGAAGAAATCTACTCAAGACGGCGAACCTGGAGCTGATGAAGACATGCAGTCTAACTTCCCTATTCACCTTGGTTGTACTAAGATGAATTGAGAGCGGAGGCAGACTGGAGGATGAAGGATTTGAAGATCGTGCCAGAAATTCACATTACTCCAAGAAGAACAGCAGGAGGCTTGACGAACCAGACACAAGTTAACGATTTTGTTTCACCTCCGAGTATTCTCAAATTAAGACCCCCTAATGATTTAAGTTCCTTAGAAGCATTTCAGTTCCATGATGGCTTTGATGAATTGTGGAAGATCTGACGCTTGTGGACGGCATACCTTAATCTGATAGGCAATCTGGGATTCCGATACTCTTGCAAGTAGTTTGTTTTCCCTCTTGACTATGACATCGAATTTGTTGACCTCTGAGACTATAGAAGTACTACGTGGATTAAGATAGGTTGTTTTGTTCACGACTTGAGATAAAGTATGATCATCATGAAGGCATAATTATGTGGTGCTGGTATTATTAACGTGATAATACTTACACCATATAACGTGCCCTCATTGTGGCCATAGGATATCTTGGGAAGTACCTAAGAAGTTTAGAGCTTGACTCCCGATGGATTATCCGTGATTAGTGAGACCTTAGGTTCATTCTACCTATGCGTATACTCTACCTTCGTTCGTTAAATATCTGGGTGAATTTGGACTCTCATGCTGCATTCTGTTGACCTCAGTTATGAATCTTAAACCTCTTGAAGAGCTCTCTGCTGTGAATACAATTAATTCGATTTGAAATCTTGTTCGCATCCCGTATGAGTATTCCGTTCTCTTCTCTCTCTGCTTCCTGCAAATTTCGAGGACGGAATTTTTTTGTTAGAGGGGAAGAGTTGTAAAACCCGAAAAATTTAAAACATGTATAAAGACCAAAATGCCCCTACAATCTAAAACTTTCACATAACAAGTCCTTAATGCACCGAATTGATTCCGAAGCTCGGTAAACTAATAACTTATGAAACGAAATCATACTGAGCTGCATATAACACATTAAAATGTTGCCTTGGACTTTTCTTTTATCACCCCTAGCCGAATATTATATATAGTACACAAAATTAAATCATTTTGAATTTGAATATACAAGTTAACTTTGGAAATTTTCAATCATGATCACTATTGATTTGGTCCACCCTTTTTAATTCCGAAAATTTGGCCCTCCCCTCCTCCTTGCTCGGCACCTCCCCTTTAATATCACACTTATCCTTTTCTTCTTCAAAAAAATACAAACCGAAGATCAACAAACCCTAAAAAACTCTCTACACCAAAAATCTCGGCTGCCTCCTCTCTTTTATTTTTTTTTTGTCGACAAATCACAGCAGCAGAAGGGTGTCTTTTTTTTTCCTTTTTCTGTCGACAAATCACAGCAGCAGAAGGGTGGTTTTTGTGGTTTCAAAGTGGTGGTTAGACGTGTAATATTCCGGGCACAATTGTTCTTCGATCGATGGTGTATAGGGTTGCACGAAGTGAGGTTTTATCTAAGGTGTTCGGCTGATTTTCTGTGGGTATTCGACCCTTTTGTTCTTCATTCTTCTTTGTAGCACTTCGAGGGTAACTCTTAAATCCTTGTTCAATTCTACTTCTCTTGTTGATTCTTGTTTTGAACCTTGTTTAATCCTCGTCAATCCATATTCATAATAAACTAGAACATGTTACATAAAATTATAAAACAATCTACAAAAAAAAAAATAAGAAACTAAGAATGGCCTATGAATCGATCTGTGGTGTTGTGTTGTTTTGAGTTGATATGTACACGACAATACACTTAAGAATTGACCTAAATATGTTGTGGACTCACCTAAAATCGTTTGGTGTCAAGAACTAATGAACGGGATGAAGAAAACCCTAAGTATATACATGATTCTGTGATAATTGCTACTGATCTGGAACTTTGCTCGACTTTAACCGGCTGTAACTATATGATGTGGACGGGTATTGGGATGGTTTTTGAGTCTCAAACTAAGTTCAATGAACTGGCTACCTGGGAAAATTTAGTTTTTAATTTTTGGAGGCCTGTAAGGTTACTTTTTGATTTTTGTAAAATTATGTGTCTGATCGGATTTGTAAAGTCTGGAAAAACAGTCCGGGTTTTTCATTTATCATTTTCAAACCATAACGAATTAGGATGTTTCCTTTGAGCTGAGTAATATATAACATGTTAGCTAATTACTGGAATTGTTTTAGAATTTTATAAATTTTCTAGACTGGGAAAACAGATGAAAAATTATCGGGTGTTTTTATTTAATCCGGTTCTGGAACAGGTTGTGAAAAAGGATTTTTAGTTCGTACCTAAACAACTTAATAAAATCTGGAAAAATTACATAAAATACTTAAGACCCTGGGGAACGTCTGTGAATTTTTATAGATTTTATTTCGAAGGTTTAATATGGTTCATAAATTATTTGAAACAGGTCCAGTTAAGGCTTAAAAGCTGTTAAGACTTTTAAAAAGGGTGTAAATTGTTATTTTCCTAAACTAAGGGTTATAAATTGTAAATCATGAAACTTGAAGGTATAATTCGTATAATACGTTAATTTGAGGGTACACTCTATAATCTTGGAAAATAAAATGCTTGATGTGTTAATAAACTAATGAGAGGGGTTAAAATGTAAACTATGTGAATCTAGGGTTTCATTTCGTAACTTTGATAAGTAAAGGGATATAAAGTGTAAATTATGAAACCTAAAGGACTAAAAGAGTAACTTGGGGAATCTAAAAGCTAAAAAGGAAACTCTGGATAATTTGTAAATATTAATGAGAATATTGGAACCCTGTTAATTATAGAAACATTCTAAATAAGGGAAACTTACTAAATTTGGAAACCTGCTAAATATAGAAAGTTACTTAAAATTGAAGGGTTTGTAATTCTTGTCTACCCCTCTAGGTGTGAAGAAAGAGAGGTCCTGATCCACTCTGTGTTATCCATTTCTGAGTTTGTGTTTGCTTTGGAATAAGGTACAGATATTCTGACCTGCTCTGTAAGGTTTCCTGTGATCTCTTTCATGATTCTGATCTGTTTAGCCTCTGACTTGATACTTTGCCATGATTCCTTTGCTTTGAACCTTTGATCTATGATATGAACCTAGACTGTGAAAACCTCTTTAATTCTTACCTGAAAATGATTTGAGGAAAAGCTATTTTAAAATGATGACTACAAATGTGATACAATACTCTTTTAATTGGGATTTTACTAACTTTTATGAAAACCATTTTAAAATATTATCTTTATGAAAAACCATTTGAAAGATCATTTTTATGAAGACCGTTATCAAAAGATTATTTAAATGGACTCTTAATTTGAAACCTTTTTAATTGAACTGTTACTATGGAACTTGGACTATTGACCTCCTGATATTGACCTTCTGATATTGATCTTCTGATGTTGAACCTTCTGATATGACACCCTGATTATGATATGAACCTTTGACCTTTGACCTTTGACTCCCAGTTTGATACCCGAGCCAAAATTTATTCCCTAGCCATGAAGGTAACATGGCCGTGTCTGTGATGCACCACTGGCATGACTCGTGTGTGGTTCGAGTGATTAGCCACACCGTCCCCATTCTGATTCTGATATGCATGCACACTACTGATATTATGGCCAATATGATTTGTTCTGGGGAGCGTATGGATGCATCCTAGGTTCGTTCTATTTTGTGATGATTTGATATATCTGATTTCTGGTGACTGACGGTGGGTGCAATCCACGTCTTTCATGTTCTGGGAGCTAGCTACTCCATATATTTCTGTTGGATACATGAGGTCACCCCTCATATTATCTGGTTACTTGAGAGGCATCCCCTCTGGATTTCTGATATGGTTACATGGATATGGTATTTCTGTTTCTGGGCTCGCGGTGGATTACTGTCCTAAACCTTTACTCTCTCTCTCTGTGTACCTTTACTTGTCTATTTCATTATGCTATATCTGTTCTTTTCCTTTTACTTCCATTTCTGTTTGTTTTCGTTTCCGTTTATTATATATCTGTTCACTGGGCTTTTA
Organism: Artemisia tridentata subsp. tridentata; assembly: GCA_021014915.2. Taxonomy (NCBI): domain Eukaryota; kingdom Viridiplantae; phylum Streptophyta; class Magnoliopsida; order Asterales; family Asteraceae; genus Artemisia; species Artemisia tridentata. The sequence continues at coordinate 61,356,385 of CP139502.1, read as the reverse complement.
AGCTCAGCCGCATTTCTTTTCCCGCGGTAGGTTTTAGTTGGAAGCTGAGTTATTAATAGAGAAAACCTTGGAATTAGAAGACCCTGTTAGCTATTCTGGAGATGAGATTGCTAGAAGAGATTCTTATTTCAGACTTAGAAATTTTGTATCTTCTTTTATAGCCTTGTAATTTCAGAATTTTCATTGTAAACCTTGGAATCCTATTGTATTATTTATGTCTTATGCTTGTGTTGTTCTGATAAGAATCCGTATTTGTGATACCTTTGCCCTTGTCGGGTTGGGGTGTTACAATTATGGTATCAGAGCCAGGCTGCGACTTGTAATACATTTACCCTTGATCTGTGAAGTTTGGACCACTAGGTTTCCACTATAGGCGCTCATAAGATAACCTGTAAGAATTGCTCTAGGATTTCCCTATAGGGACTTAAGTTCTAACCAGTGAGGAATGGGTAGACTATAAGGCATTTGTTTAGGTATCATTGCTTCCGCATCACTCTGATTCGTACCTTGCTCTTGGTTAAAGCTTGTTGAGATCACTTTTGTAAATTGAAAGCTTATGCCTTACACCAAAGATTTGAGACCAAATTAAGCTTTGAAACATTGAAATTTGCATAGAAAGTATGTAAAACCCAAAATTTCTAAATACGTAAAATACCCAAATTACCCCTGAATCTCAAATTCATAAATAACGTTTAAAACATTTCGACATTTAAATTCCGCTTATACCTTAAGTATTTAACTCTGATAGTTGGAAAAAAAAATATATATATATATATATACACACATTTAATCTGAAATGTCCCACGCCTAAAATGAAATTGCCATAACCAAATCCTTGTATATTTTAACAATATATATAATCATTTAAGGCCCACAAATCATGCAAGGTTACCAAATTTTGAAGCCCATCACACGTCTCATTCATTGACCGAATCATGCCCTACCTCTTCTTTATAATTGTTACTTCTCTCATCAAAACACAAACCCTAAAACCTACAAACCACAAAAGTCGACTGCTGCTACTATTTTCTTCATTCTGTTCGATCCAAAGGCTGTCCAAAGGAAGGTTAATCGTGGGAGTTTTGTTCGTAGTGATTGGCACTTTGGTGATACGCTTTTATCTTTGTTCCATTCGTGAACCGATTCCAAGGTACTCCTATTTTTCGTTTAATGTTATCTCCTTGATTCGTCTAAAGGCTGGTAACGTACGATTTATATGAAGGACTAAACCTACATCACATAAAAGAATAAGCACAAACTCGTTTATACGATCACCTAACTGTTTTGATTCGTTTACATATGATATGGGTCGTATTTATATCTTGTCGTATAGAGGTTGGGTTTGTGTCGAACTAAAAAGAGATAAGCATGTTTCCTTGTGTCCTTTCTGTGATCGAACAATAAGCATTAAAGATGTCTCAAACATGGTAAAACTAATCAAGTTCACAACCTATAAAACTCTCATGAAATCATAACCTCTTTCACATGAAATCACGATTTTGATAGCCCTATATATATCGGCATATGAAGCTGTTTTATCGAAACTGTTTTTGACCCACCCTTACTCGACTTAAACATATGTTATGTCAAATCCTAGCGAGTTAGAAGAACAGAAACTAGGCATGGTCGTGTGTGGTTTGTGCTCGGTATTAAAGCAAAACAAGAGAGTGTCGAATAGAGTAAACTCATGATTTTATGTGGTCTTTGTAATGTCTTGTGGCTGTAATTAATGAGTCGTTTGTTGGGACTGTTTGTGTGTCGAGTTATGCAAGGAAACAAGGGTAACAACTACGCGTGTATAGTGTGTAAAAGGGCTGTTATATGAGTCGAGTTGCATGCGAGAGAAGTGGGTCATTGTAGGCTATTATTGTGTCGTACTAGGCTGGGAAAACAAGGGTGAGATAAGTATGTTTGACGGGTAAAAATAGGCTGCAAATGGGTCTTGTGTGGGTGTGTCGTGGTGTGTTAAATGGGCGTCAAAAGGGTTGTGGAACATACACATCTTGGCTGTGTCGAAAGAGGGCTGTCTGGTATGCCTTTGCGTTTTCATTTTATGCCATACGATAAGGGTAAAAATTGCATGCATTGGTTGTTCTTTTCTTCGAAACAGAATAAGGTTGAATTGCTTTTGTATATTAAATATTTTTAAATAAGAAAGAGTAGCATGTGGTGGGTTGTTTTAAATTGAAGATAGCAAGCATGGCTCTCTTTATCTGTTCCATCATTCGAAGCTAGATACAAGTAAATTATTTGCTTTTAGGTACAAACAAGAATGGTTAAATATATATAGAGTAGCATGTCAGTAGGGATGGTTACATTTATTCTTCCTTTTGGTCATAGGTCAAAATATTTAAATCATAGCAGTATAGCAGTAGGGTGAGTCTTGATTGCACCACATAAAACATAGTAGCTTACATTCTTTTCCAATAATTTTCATAGTTCACCCATACTTTATTACTTAAACACTTTAAGACCCTACACCTACTTCATATTCATAATAAGTCCTAACTCATGTAAGGTGTCATTTTAAATAATTAACTTAATTAAATAGTACATTAACAATAAAGGACTAATTTTGTAAATTTTGCTAACTTAATAAAACGGAAAATTATTAAAACAAGGAAGTTAATAAATTGAAAAACATACTAAAATTCGTATGAACTTAAAGTAATATGTGATTATTAATCCGTATAGGTTCCGTGGAGCGGAAGTGATCTTTTGCTTTGTGATTCATCTCTTTCTGGTTTGTTTTTGCTATTGATTAAGGTACAGATATTCTGACCTTCTCTGTAAGGTTTCCTATGATTCTTTTCCGATCTGTTAAACCTCTGATTTGATACTCTGTTACGATCCCTTGCTATGACACCTTTGCTTCGACCTTTGGTCTCTGATTTTGAACCTATGATATGAAGACCTTTTGATATGAGATGGAAATGTTTAAGTAAAGTATTTTGAAAGGGGTTTTTCAAGCATGATATATTGACTTTAAGAAAACTATTTGAAAGACCATTTATGAAAACTATTTTTGAAGGATTATTTTTAAATGAACCTTAAGAGAAAACCTTTTTGAAAAGTACTTTTGATTTTGAACCTTTTGAAGATTTGACCATCGGATACATTGACCCCTTCTGGATATTGACCTGGGATATTTGACCTTCTGATATTTGAACTTCTGATACTTGGACCTTGATACTATTTCTGCACCTTTGATATGAACCCTCTGTTATGAACCTATTATGATGAACCCTGGATTATGACACATCTGATTTGACATGACTTATGACTCTTAGTTTGATACCCGAGCCACTTTTCTGTTACCTAGCCAGGAAGGTAACCTGGCCGTGTCTGTGATGCACCACTGGCATGACTCATGTGTGGGTGAGTGATTCCTCACACCGTCCCCATTCTGATTATGATATGCGCATTACTATGATTATGGATTATATATGTTTCTGGGGGGCGTATGGATTGCAATCCTAGATCTGATCTGTTTAGTGGATTTAATCTGATATGATATGACTTGTCTGGTGACTGGTGCTGTGTGCAATACACGCCTTTCACATATATCTGGGAGCTAGCTACTCCATTTGAAGAATGAGGACACCCCTCATATTATCTGATTATCTGAGAGGTCTCCCCTCTATATGATTATGAAGGTTTATGGTTACGATATGATATGATCTGTTTCTGGGCTCGTGGTAGATGACTATCCTATTTTCCTTTGATCATCCTTATTGATTATACCTTCTGATATTTCCCAGCGCACTATATCTTATATCTGTTTCATTATCATTGCTTTGTATATGTATCTGTTCACTGAGCTTTTTAAGCTCAGCCGCATGTTTTCTTTTCGTGTGCGGCAGGTAATAAGCAGTACGACGGGTTTGGGTATGAGTGAAGAGGCTTTTGGATTTAGAAGACTTTGATAGTTATTCTGAAGTAGAGACCATTAGAAGGAGTTGCTTTTGCAGACTTAGTGTTTAGCTTTTGTTTCCGTTGTAACCTTGTAAATTTCAGAACTTCATTTGTAACCTTTGAGAATTTTTGTATTACTTGGAATGTATGCTTTGTTTTGATCTGATGTGAAACCATTAGTGTGACATCTTTACCCTTGTCGGGTTGGGGTGTTACAATTATGGTATCAGAGAGACAGGCTGCGATTTCGTAATACATTTACCCTTGACCTGTGTAAGTTAGGACCACTAAGCCTTCCCTGTAGACACTCGTAAGTCAACCTTTGAAAATTTCTTTAGGATTTCCCATAGGAACCTAAGTTTTGACCGGTGAGGAATGGGTAGACTATAAGGCATTTGTTTAAGTATCTTTACTTCCGCATCACTCTGATTCGTGCCTTACTTTTGGTTAGATCCTGCTGATATCACTTTGGAAAGCGAAAGCTTATGTTTTGCACCACCTAAGATTCGAACCTGATTCAATTTGGAAGGCATTGAGAAATTTCATAATAATTGCCTGACACTATTTGATCCTTATCCTCCTATTTTCTCTTGTTAATCATTTTGATAAAGACCCACGTTGCACTCTGATTCTTTTGTTAATCACTTTGACGCCTCTTCGGGCATTCTGAGAATCTCCATGGCAGTAACGTATTGGATACTTTTGTTATTTTGTCTCTTGCTTTTAATAAGTATATATGGATCTTCCGACACCATTTGATTTCGTTTCACCCATCTCTGTTCTCATAAGAAGCCTTTTGGTATGTAACCACGAGTATAAGAATGTTTTCCCCTCACTTTTGAATGATAAAGCTATGATTTGCGAACCGTCTTTCTTTGAATAGTTAACTTCGATTTTATTCTGACAAGGAAATTGTGGAATGATCAGTCAAATATTGACAACTACCTTTCTATGTCTCACCTTTGGCGTTTGCAACAATTTTGAACTTCTTGTCTAACCCTTTGCTATCTCTATTACTCTGGAGACGCGTGTGTTACTTTCACGGTTATGAAGTTTTCCTAGAAACCATTTCGTACACCAATAAATGAACCTCATCGTAGAAGCCTTTTGGCACCTTGAGTTTTCTGAGCATGAACCTTGTATTGAACACTATTTGGCACCCTAAATTTTCTGAAACACGATTTCTGATTGAACCATCAAGTTTTCCACCGGAGTGTGAAGTAAGTTGCTTAAGTGCATTTTCTTGGCGTATTTCAGTTTTGTTCGCGATAAAGAAGAATGATGACAGGAGATATGTATGGAAGCTGAACCGTATTACTGTTAGGAGCCAATATTCCTCCACCCTGAAACGACTATGTGTTTGTTTAATTTCAGAGCGTGAAGTTTTCCTTCTGATGAATTGATCTTACTCTTGAAATCGCCTTCCGTATTCGTAAACGACTGCTATGACGGTTAGTGACGCTAATAGTATTAGCTAAAGCTCTGACGATCTTGGTGAATTTGATAGATGATAGTTTCTCATGAGTACTGGGCATATGGTCATTGTATGACTTAGTGGTACATTCAGAGATGAGGAAGAACATGAAAATCATTTTTGCACCTTGTTAGAAATTTGACGATCATTTGTGTATTCTGAGAGTTTGATGTTCGTTGAGACAACGGTGTTCCTTGCCTGACCTGGAGTTGACAACAATGGAGGCTACCCCGAAGAGTGAAGACATTCCTTACAAGCCAGAAGTGTTGGCGATGCAGAAGAAGAAATCTAGTCAAGAAGGCGAACCTGGAGCTGATGAAGACATGCAGCCTAATTTCCCGATTCATCTTGGTTGTACTAAGATGAATTGAGATCGGAAGCAGATTGGATGACGAAGAGATTTAAAGATCGTGCCAGAAAGCCACAACACTCCATCACATTACAAGAAGAACTGCAGGAGGCTCGACGAACCAGACACAAGTTCCCGACCTTGGTTTCACTTCCCGACTGATGGATAGATGAAGACAGATTAGCCGGACTTGAGGAAATTGGATGTTTGAATGAACAGAATTTTGAAACAGACCCTTTATGTTTGGAATAATTAATTCTATGAAGGCTGAAGTTCTTGGCGACTAACTTTCATTTCCGTTGACTCTCTTAAGCTTCATTATATAGTAATAAGATCCTCTAATGATTCAAGTTCCCTAGAAGCATTTCAGTTCCGTGTTCATTTTTCATATGATCGGTGATGGCTTTGGTTTTGAGAGATGTTGGCGAGTTGTGGAAGAGATGATGCTTGTGACGGCATACCCCACTTCTGCTAGGCAATCTGGGATTTTGATACTCTTGCAAATAGTTTTGTTTTCTCTCCAGGACTATGGCATTCGTTTTTGTTGACCTCTGAGACCGAAGAAGTATTAGGTGGTTTTGATGATGATTTGAGATAAAGTATGGCCATCATGAGGGCATATTTATATGATGCCAGTATTATGATGTCTGGCCAACGTGATAATACTTACATCATATAACGTGCACTCATTGTGGACATAGGATATCTTGGGGAGTACCTAAGAAGTTTAGAATTTGTTTCCGTTGGATTATCCGTGATTAGTGAGACTTTAGGTTCATTTTACCTATGCGTATACTCTACCTTCGTTCATTAGATATCTGGATGAGTTTGGACTCTCGTTTTGCAATCTGTTGACCTCAGTTATAAATCTTGAACTCTTTGTAGAGCTCTCTACTGTTGATACAGTTAATTTGATTTGAAATTTTGTTCGTATTCCATATGAGCTTTCTAGAAGATTCGCCTATCATCCATTTTATATATTGCATGGACCTTTTGATCAGAATCAACCTAATTTGTCTATTCTGAGGAATTTGAACCCACCTTGTTTTGATTTGAGTCATGAGAAACTATTTGGTCTGAAGATCTTTTTTGGAAGAACCTCCCCGGGCGTGAGAGTGTTTGTAATGATCTTTTGCGATTTGCTACGACTTCGTCTAACTTTGCAACTTCAAATTTCGAGGACGAAATTTTATTTTTAGAGGGGAAGAGTTGTAAAACCCAAAATTTCTAAATACGTAAAATACCCAAATTACCCCTGAATCTCAAATTCATAAATAACGTTTAAAACATTTTGACATTTAAATTCCGCTTATACCTTAAGTATTTAACTCTGATAGTTGGAAAAAAAAAAAAAATATATATATATATATATATATATATATATATATATATATATATATATATATACACACATTTAATCTGAAATGTCCCACGCCTAAAATGAAATTGCCATAACCAAATCCTTGTATATTTTAACAATATATATACTCATTTAAGGCCCACAAATCATGCAAGGTTACCAAATTTTGAAGCCCATCACACGTCTCATTCATTGACCGAATCATGCCCTACCTCTTCTTTATAATTGTTACTTCTCTCATCAAAACACAAACCCTAAAACCTACAAACCACAAAAGTCGACTGCTGCTACTATTTTCTTCATTCTGTTCGATCCAAAGGCTGTCCAAAGGAAGGTTAATCGTGGGAGTTTTGTTCGTAGTGATTGGCACTTTGGTGATACGCTTTTATCTTTGTTCCATTCGTGAACCGATTCCAAGGTACTCCTATTTTTCGTTTAATGTTATCTCCTTGATTCGTCTAAAGGCTGGTAACGTACGATTTATATGAAGGACTAAACCTACATCACATAAAAGAATAAGCACAAACTCGTTTATACGATCACCTAACTGTTTTGATTCGTTTACATATGATATGGGTCGTATTTATATCTTGTCGTATAGAGGTTAGGTTTGTGTCGAACTAAAAAGAGATAAGCATGTTTCCTTGTGTCCTTTCTGTGATCGAACAATAAGCATTAAAGATGTCTCAAACATGGTAAAACTAATCAAGTTCACAACCTATAAAACTCTCATGAAATCATAACCTCTTTCACATGAAATCACGATTTTGATAGCCCTATATATATCGGCATATGAAGCTGTTTTATCGAAACTGTTTTTGACCCACCCTTACTCGACTTAAACATATGTTATGTCAAATCCTAGCGAGTTAGAAGAACAGAAACTAGGCATGGTCGTGTGTGGTTTGTGCTCGGTATTAAAGCAAAACAAGAGAGTGTCGAATAGAGTAAACTCATGATTTTATGTGGTCTTTGTAATGTCTTGTGGCTGTAATTAATGAGTCGTTTGTTGGGACTGTTTGTGTGTCGAGTTATGCAAGGAAACAAGGGTAACAACTACGCGTGTATAGTGTGTAAAAGGGCTGTTATATGAGTCGAGTTGCATGCGAGAGAAGTGGGTCATTGTAGGCTATTATTGTGTCGTACTAGGCTGGGAAAACAAGGGTGAGATAAGTATGTTTGACGGGTAAAAATAGGCTGCAAATGGGTCTTGTATGGGTGTGTCGTGGCGTGTTAAATGGGCGTCGAAAGGGTTGTGGAACATACACATCTTGGCTGTGTCGAAAGAGGGCTGTCTGGTATGCCTTTGCGTTTTCATTTTATGCCATACGATAAGGGTAAAAATTGCATGCATTGGTTGTTCTTTTCTTCGAAACAGAATAAGGTTGAATTGCTTTTGTATATTAAATATTTTTAAATAAGAAAGAGTAGCATGTGGTGGGTTGTTTTAAATTGAAGATAGCAAGCATGGCTCTCTTTATCTGTTCCATCATTCGAAGCTAGATACAAGTAAATTATTTGCTTTTAGGTACAAACAAGAATGGTTAAATATATATAGAGTAGCATGTCAGTAGGGATGGTTACATTTATTCTTCCTTTTGGTCATAGGTCAAAATATTTAAATCATAGCAGTATAGCAGTAGGGTGAGTCTTGATTGCACCACATAAAACATAGTAGCTTACATTCTTTTCCAATAATTTTCATAGTTCACCCATACTTTATTACTTAAACACTTTAAGACCCTACACCTACTTCATATTCATAATAAGTCCTAACTCATGTAAGGTGTCATTTTAAATAATTAACTTAATTAAATAGTACATTAACAATAAAGGACTAATTTTGTAAATTTTGCTAACTTACTAAAACGGAAAATTATTAAAACAAGGAAGTTAATAAATTGAAAAACATACTAAAATTCGTATGAACTTAAAGTAATATGTGATTATTAATCCGTATAGGTTCCGTGGAGCGGAAGTGATCTTTTGCTTTGTGATTCATCTCTTTCTGGTTTGTTTTTGCTATTGATTAAGGTACAGATATTCTGACCTTCTCTGTAAGGTTTCCTATGATTCTTTTCCGATCTGTTAAACCTCTGATTTGATACTCTGTTACGATCCCTTGCTATGACACCTTTGCTTCGACCTTTGGTCTCTGATTTTGAACCTATGATATGAAGACCTTTTGATATGAGATGGAAATGTTTAAGTAAAGTATTTTGAAAGGGGTTTTTCAAGCATGATATATTGACTTTAAGAAAACTATTTGAAAGACCATTTATGAAAACTATTTTTGAAGGATTATTTTTAAATGAACCTTAAGAGAAAACCTTTTTGAAAAGTACTTTTGATTTTGAACCTTTTGAAGATTTGACCATCGGATACATTGACCCCTTCTGGATATTGACCTGGGATATTTGACCTTCTGATATTTGAACTTCTGATACTTGGACCTTGATACTATTTCTGCACCTTTGATATGAACCCTCTGTTATGAACCTATTATGATGAACCCTGGATTATGACACATCTGATTTGACATGACTTATGACTCTTAGTTTGATACCCGAGCCACTTTTCTGTTACCTAGCCAGGAAGGTAACCTGGCCGTGTCTGTGATGCACCACTGGCATGACTCATGTGTGGGTGAGTGATTCCTCACACCGTCCCCATTCTGATTATGATATGCGCATTACTATGATTATGGATTATATATGTTTCTGGGGGGCGTATGGATTGCAATCCTAGATCTGATCTGTTTAGTGGATTTAATCTGATATGATATGACTTGTCTGGTGACTGGTGCTGTGTGCAATACACGCCTTTCACATATATCTGGGAGCTAGCTACTCCATTTGAAGAATGAGGACACCCCTCATATTATCTGATTATCTGAGAGGTCTCCCCTCTATATGATTATGAAGGTTTATGGTTACGATATGATATGATCTGTTTCTGGGCTCGTGGTAGATGACTATCCTATTTTCCTTTGATCATCCTTATTGATTATACCTTCTGATATTTCCCAGCGCACTATATCTTATATCTGTTTCATTATCATTGCTTTGTATATGTATCTGTTCACTGAGCTTTTTAAGCTCAGCCGCATGTTTTCTTTTCGTGTGCGGCAGGTAATAAGCAGTACGACGGGTTTGGGTATGAGTGAAGAGGCTTTTGGATTTAGAAGACTTTGATAGTTATTCTGAAGTAGAGACCATTAGAAGGAGTTGCTTTTGCAGACTTAGTGTTTAGCTTTTGTTTCCGTTGTAACCTTGTAAATTTCAGAACTTCATTTGTAACCTTTGAGAATTTTTGTATTACTTGGAATGTATGCTTTGTTTTGATCTGATGTGAAACCATTAGTGTGACATCTTTACCCTTGTCGGGTTGGGGTGTTACAAAGTACCTGACACTATTGAGCCTTATCTTTAAATTCCAACTCTGATATCTGATCTTTTTGTTAATCATTTTGATGCCTCCTCGGACAATTCTAAAAATCTCCATGGCGATGACGTACTCGATACATTCTGTTGTTTGTCTCTTGCTTTTGATAAGCACCTATGAATCTTCTGACACTATTTGATTCCGTCTTACCCCTCTCTATCCCTATGAAAAGTCTTGTGGTGTTTAACCATGAGTATAAAATGTTTCCCTCTCACTTTTGAACGATAAGATTTGCCTGGTTGATCCGTCTTTCTTGGATAGTCAACTTCGATTCCATACTGATAAGGGATTGGTTGATTGAGCACTCGAAATGTTAACAACAACGGCGGCTACCCTGAAGAGTGAAGGCATCCCTTACAAGGCAGAAGTGTTGACGATGCAGAAGAAGAAATCTACTCAAGACGGCGAACCTGGAGCTGATGAAGACATGCAGTCTAACTTCCCTATTCACCTTGGTTGTACTAAGATGAATTGAGAGCGGAGGCAGACTGGAGGATGAAGGATTTGAAGATCGTGCCAGAAATTCACATTACTCCAAGAAGAACAGCAGGAGGCTTGACGAACCAGACACAAGTTAACGATTTTGTTTCACCTCCGAGTATTCTCAAATTAAGACCCCCCTGATGATTTAAGTTCCTTAGAAGCATTTCAGTTCCATGATGGCTTTGATGAATTGTGGAAGATCTGACACTTGTGGACGGCATACCTTAATCTGATAGGCAATCTGGGATTCTGATACTCTTGCAAGTAGTTTGTTTTCCCTCTTGACTATGACATCGACTTTGTTGACCTCTGAGACTATAGAAGTACTACGTGGATTAAGATAGGTTGTTTTGTTCACGACTTGAGATAAAGTATGATCATCATGAAGGCATAATTATGTGGTGCTGGTATTATTAACGTGATAATACTTACACCATATAACGTGCCCTCATTGTGGCCATAGGATATCTTGGGAAGTACCTAAGAAGTTTAGAGCTTGACTCCCGATGGATTATCCGTGATTAGTGAGACCTTAGGTTCATTCTACCTATGCGTATACTCTACCTTCGTTCGTTAAATATCTGGGTGAATTTGGACTCTCATGCTGCATTCTGTTGACCTCAGTTATGAATCTTAAACCTCTTGAAGAGCTCTCTGCTGTGAATACAATTAATTCGATTTGAAATCTTGTTCGCATCCCGTATGAGTATTCCGTTCTCTTCTCTCTCTGCTTCCTGCAAATTTCGAGGACGAAATTTTTTTTTGTTAAAGGGGAAGAGTTGTAAAACCCGAAAAATTTAAAACATGTATAAAGACCAAAATGCCCCTACAATCTAAAACTTTCACATAACAAGTCCTTAATGCACCGAATTGATTCCGAAGCTCGGTAAACTAATAACTTATGAAACGAAATCATACTGAGCTAAATATAACACATTAAAATGTTGCCTTGGACTTTTCTTGTATCACCCCTAGCCGAATATTATATATAGTACACAAAATTAAATCATTTTGAATTTGAATATACAAGTTAACTTTGGAAATTTTCAATCATGATCACTATTGATTTGGTCCACCCTTTTTAATTCCGAAAATTTGGCCCTCCCCTCCTCCTTGCTCGACACCTCCCCTTTAATATCACACTTATCCTTTTCTTCTTCAAAAAAATACAAACCGAAGATCAACAAACCCTAAAAAACTCTCTACACCAAAAATCTCGGCTGCCTCCTCTTTCTTTTCTTTTTTTTTTCTGTCGACAAATCACAGCAGCAGAAGGGTGTCTTTTTTTTTTTCCTTTTTCTGTCGACAAATCACAGCAGCAGAAGGGTGGTTTTTGTGGTTTCAAAGTGGTGGTTAGACGTGTAATATTCCGGGCACAATTGTTCTTCGATCGATGGTGTATAGGGTTGCACGAAGTGAGGTTTTATCTAAGGTGTTCGGCTGATTTTCTGTGGGTATTCGACCCTTTTGTTCTTCATTCTTCTTTGTAGCACTTCGAGGGTAACTCTTATATCCTTGTTCAATTCTACTTCTCTTGTTGATTCTTGTTTTGAACCTTGTTTAATCCTCGTCAATCCATATTCATAATAAACTAGAACATGTTACATAAAATTATAAAACAATCCACAAAAAAAAATAACAAACTAAGAATGGCCTATGAATCGATCTGTGGTGTTGTGTTGTTTTGAGTTGATATGTACACGACAATACACTTAAGAATTGACCTAAATATGTTGTGGACTCACCTAAAATCGTTTGGTGTCAAGAACTAATGAACGGGATGAAGAAAACCCTAAGTATATACATGATTCTGTGATAATTGCTACTGATCTGGAACTTTGCTCGACTTTAACCGGCTGTAACTATATGATGTGGACGGGTATTGGGATGGTTTTTGAGTCTCAAACTAAGTTCAATGAACTGGCTACCTGGGAAAATTTAGTTTTTAATTTTTGGAGGCCTGGAAGGTTACTTTTTGATTTTTGTAAAATTATGTGTCTGATCGGATTTGTAAAGTCTGGAAAAACAGTCCGGGTTTTTCATTTATCATTTTCAAACCATAACGAATTAGGATGTGTCCTTTGAGCTGAGTAATATATAACATGTTAGCTAATTACTGGAATTGTTTTAGAATTTTATAAATTTTCTAGACTGGGAAAACAGATGAAAAATGATCGGGTGTTTTAATTTAATCCGGTTCTGGAACAGGTTGTGAAAAAGGATTTTTAGTTTGTACCTAAACAACTTAATAAAATCTGGAAAAATTACATAAAATACTTAAGATCCTGGGGAACGTCTGTGAATTTTTATAGATTTTATTTCGAAGGTTTAATATGGTTCATAAATTATTTGAAACAGGTCCAGTTAAGGCTTAAAAGCTGTTAAGACTTTTAAAAAGGGTGTAAATTGTTATTTTCCTAAACTAAGGGTTATAAATTGTAAATCATGAAACTTGAAGGTATAATTCGTATAATACGTTAATTTGAGGGTACACTCTATAATCTTGGAAAATAAAATGCTTGATGTGTTAATAAACTAATGAGAGGGGTTAAAATGTAAACTATGTGAATCTAGGGTTTCATTTCGTAACTTTGATAAGTAAAGGGATATAAAGTGTAAATTATGAAACCTAAAGGACTAAAAGAGTAACTTGGGGAATCTAAAAGCTAAAAAGGAAACTCTGGATAATTTGTAAATATTAATGAGAATATTGGAACCCTGTTAATTATAGAAACATTCTAAATAAGGGAAACTTACTAAATTTGGAAACCTGCTAAATATAGAAAGTTACTTAAAATGGAAGGGTTTGTAATTCTTGTCTACCCCTCTAGGTGTGAAGAAAGAGAGGTCCTGATCCACTCTGTGTTATCCATTTCTGAGTTTGTGTTTGCTTTGGAATAAGGTACAGATATTCTGACCTGCTCTGTAAGGTTTCCTGTGATCTCTTTCATGATTCTGATCTGTTTAGCCTCTGACTTGATACTTTGCCATGATTCCTTTGCTTTGAACCTTTGATCTATGATATGAACCTAGACTGTGAAAACCTCTTTAATTCTTACCTGAAAATGATTTGAGGAAAAGCTATTTTAAAATGATGACTACAAATGTGATACAATACTCTTTTAATTGGGATTTTACTAACTTTTATGAAAACCATTTTAAAAGATTATCTTTATGAAAAACCATTTGAAAGATCATTTTTATGAAGACCGTTATTAAAAGATTCTTTAAATGGACTCTTAATTTGAAACCTTTTTAATTGAACTGTTACTATGGAACTTGGACTATTGACCTCCTGATATTGACCTTCTGATATTGACCTTCTGATGTTGAACCTTCTGATATGACACCCTGATTATGATATGAACCTTTGACCTTTGACCTTTGACTCCCAGTTTGATACCCGAGCCAAAATTTGTTCCCTAGCCATGAAGGTAACATGGCCGTGTCTGTGATGCACCACTGGCATGACTCGTGTGTGGTTCGAGTGATTAGCCACACCGTCCCCATTCTGATTCTGATATGCATGCACACTACTGATATTATGGCCAATATGATTTGTTCTGGGGGGCGTATGGATGCATCCTAGGTTCGTTCTGTTTTGTGATGATTTGATATATCTGATTTCTGGTGACTGACGGTGGGTGCAATCCACGTCTTTCATGTTCTGGGAGCTAGCTACTCCATATATTTCTGTTGGATACATGAGGTCACCCCTCATATTATCTGGTTACTTGAGAGGCATCCCCTCTGGATTTCTGATATGGTTACATGGATATGGTATTTCTGTTTCTGGGCTCGCGGTGGATTACTGTCCTAAACCTTTACTCTCTCTCTCTGTACCTTTACTTGTCTATTTCATTATGCTATATCTGTTCTGTTCCTTTTACTTCCATTTCTGTTTGTTTTCGTTTCCGTTTATTATATATCTGTTCACTGGGCTTTTAAGCTCAGCCGCGTTTCTTTTCCCGCGGCAGGTTTTAGTTGGAAGCTGAGTTATTAATAGAGAAAACCTTGGACTTAGAAGACCCTGTTAGCTATTCTGGAGATGAGATTGCTAGAAGAGATTCTTATTTCAGAATTAGAAATTTTGTATCTTCTTTTATAGCCTTGTAATTTCAGAATTTTCATTGTAAACCTTGGAATCCTATTGTATTATTTATGTCTTATGCTTGTGTTGTTCTGATAAGAATCCGTATTTGTGATACCTTTGCCCTTGTCGGGTTGGGGTGTTACACTATGCTATGCAGTCATCTCGATAGAGACTTATGGAATGTGTGAACAGAAGCTATGCTTTGCAATCGTCTCGATAGAGACACCTATGTATTATGTGAACAGAGCCGAAGCTTTGTAAGTGTGTCAACATAGAAACTTATTTATTATGTGAGCAGAGCCGAAGCTCTGTGAACGTGTCGAATGAGACACTTACGAATCAGAAGCAACGCTTTGTAGTTCTGTCGACAGAGACTTATGTCAGAATATGTGATGCTTCGTCATCTCGAAATATATGATAATAGCATATAAGTTCGACGAGAAGGTTTGTTACCATCTAGTACGCAAATGTGAGTCTCATCTTAACAAAGCTTGTGTGAAATGCCTTGTTAAAAGAGGCTTTGTCTCTGATGGACTTATCGTCACGGGTGACATGGTAAAGCTTGGTAGAAAGTGACTTAAGGCTTATTCACGGACATCATATATTCAATATGCATGGATTGTGTTTTACGCTAAAGGCAACATGAAAGCTCTAACAGAGGTTTTAGGAACATATGGTATTTGTTAATGTTGTACAATCTCCAATGATCATTGTGTCATATGCAGAGATTCATTAAAATATGGTTTATAGTGTTCTTAATAAACATCAAAAGTTTCATATGTAGATAATATGCATTGTAGTGAAACATAGGCTGTTAATACAAATAAACCTTAAAAAATGTTTATTTATATTTTACGATCTTCTAATGTTTTGTCGATAACAAACGTAAAATCATTTTAACAAGATAGATAAAATACGTAAACGTTGTGAGCCAAAAGCTTACTAACTCATTTCATTAAACAAACCTTAAACACATTTAGTTATACAAGTTTACATAAAACCAAAACCATTTTATAAAAACACTTAAGTAAACTAGTTACTTACATTTTATAAAATACATGTTACTTGGAAATTAACTAGGAAATACGTGGACTATCCATGACCCAAAAACCAAGTCCATAACCCATAACCCATGGAGCTTGATCCATAACCTATAACCTATTTGCATGACTTCATAATGGGTAAAACCCATAACCCATGATCCAAAGTCCATAACCCATAACCCAAAGTCCATGACCTATGACCTTAGTTGTCTTTGACATCATTCATGACATCACTTAACCCTTGGACCTTGACCCATAACCCAAAACCCAGAATTGTAACCCAAAATCTGAACTGGTACTACCAGATAGCCGGATCCCTTTGGGAAGGGATCCGGCGGATCCGGGTGAACAGTAGACAGTTTTGCCTATAAATAGTGAGCCATTTCTCTCTTACCTATCACCCCTTTTAGACATACCTTCTCTCTATGTTCTAAACTCTCTAACCTCATATCCAAGGATCTTTCTATGTAGTCTCTCTTTGTGATTCTCTAGGTTTCTTCCAAAAGGCGAGATCACAACCTCTCGAAGACTTGCAAGCTCGTGATATGAGTTGCTATGATTCTTCTCTTCCAAGATCACAGAAGTGCATCTTGTTCTTTCTTCTTCTCAAAAGGGTGTTGTAGATGTGTTGAGTCGTTAGGTGTAAAACGACGTTGGATCCTTTAGTTATGTTGTGCTAGGTGTGTTGGTTTGGTCAGCCGTGCTAAGGACCTGGTATCTAGCCTTGTACCGGATAAAGTGTAGGCGACGACGGTTTGGCTTTACCTCGTGGAAAAGCCTGGTATCTAGCTTTGTACCAGATAAAGTGTAAGCGACGTTGAGAAGGCTTCTCCGCCAAGTGAAAGGAGTTTGTGTTGTGAAGTGTTTACGAACTCTCGAGTAGGTGACTCGGGGAGTGGAGTAGGGCAAGGAAGGTGACCTTATAGCCGAACCACTATAAATACTTGTGTTCTGGCTGTGTCTCTCTAACTCTATCTCGTAGTTTAGTTTATATGCTTTTATTTCTATCAATATCCAACACGCCAAAACTAGATTGACATAAGTCGATCTATAAGTTTTAAAATAGAAGTTTTAATTGGTAAAACTATTCAACCCCCCTTCTAGTTTTCTATAATTGGCATCAGAGCTTCGTTACCAAATTTTCTTAGAGTATATTGTACTTTAAAAACTTGATACGATCCGTGTATATTATGAAAACTACTAAGAAGGAAAAACTTATATATAAACGAGAAACTATGTTTTACTAAGTAAAACATGTTTAGATATTGATAGTTTTAATATCACTATTTTCAATAATCGTTCTTATAAAATACTTAACTCAAACAATTTTTTAAGTATCTTCATGATAGGAAAACTCTAAACATCTCTTAATCCAAGGAAAGATCAAAGTTGGCACATTACAAAGATGTGTAACTATTTTGAAGATGTCATAAAGCCTTCAAAGATTTTCCAATCTCAAGAAGTCTCTTAAAAATTAAAGGTATGTCTCATTCTTTAAATATACCTTTGTCTTAACATATGTGCCTTTCCTAATACTCTCATTGCCTATACGTGTCAACATGTTCATAAGTTCATAAGTAATCTCTTCTATCTCACTAGGATTAATTTCTTTAAATACTTCAATGTATCAAATTTTTTCTAAAACCATGATGTATAGTATACATTATTAAACACAACATTCAAAAATCCCTCTTCACACTTTCCCACATCACTCGACGCTCTGCTACAGTAAAACATCATTTCAAAATCTTTTATTTAACATAATCCTTCTCATTCCAATCCTCATCACAATTCAAAATTCAAATTAACCTTCTTCTCCAAAAGAAACACTCCCAAACAAAGAAATCAAAGACGTCACAAAAATGGTGTATTACACGTTGATCCTTATCATAATCTCACTCGTGATGCTTCTTTATCCCATTCTCAAGCTCTCTCATGGCGACGTTTTCTTTATTTTGTACTTTTACTTGTTGTTTATTTATCCAATCCTTTGTATTGCCTTGTGCATTGAAGTTAATGGAATATAAGTATCTTCTTCCTTTATTTTGATTTTTGTCATTCAAATAAATTACTTAACTCATGTCTCATTATACTTATGTATATCTTAGAATCACCAAGTATCTCATTATAAACTTGTAACAGCAAACATTGATATCATAAGTAATTAGGATCAAAACTCTACGTCAAAAATCAATCATACCAATCTGTGTAATAACTGAACAGCCGGATCCCTTGGCTATAAGGTGTCGGATCCATTTTTCAAAGGATCCGATGGAACCGGCATATCAGCAAAACTGATTACATGTTGATGATCACTGTACACTCCCACTTTACCTTTCTCCTATCAAACTCGACCTAAACACACTCTCAAACCCTCCTGGAGATCCATCATCATTTCTCACTTTAAATTAACCATCTCCGTAAGTATTAATACTACTACATTGTAATTTATGTAATTCCAAGTGTTTTGTTCTTAACTTTTGATCTAAATGGGTTTATCAAAAATTAACACTTAATTATCATCACATTGTAAATATCTAAACAAGCATTGTGAAGTTAAACATTATAATCTTCAAGAAATTTCAAAACTTTAAAGGAACTATCAAATTATGTAAAAATTGCCATTGTTAATACAAGTAACAAAATTGTTGAGGTTTGCATCTTCTTGACCAAACTATACAAGTTTCTAAATCCATTTAATCAAAATTGTGATACAAAACACTTGGAAGTAATTTCTTATATATATATATATATATATATATATATATATATATATATATATATATATATATATATATATATATATATATATACGTTATTTTCACGAACACCCGACCCAAGTTCACATTCCCTATATCGTCAAACTATGTTTTATTTTAGGTACTCAGCATGCCAAAATCAACCCAACAAGATTACCGCGAGACCGCCTACTACATTCCTATACATCATCGCAAGGAAGGGCTTTCATCCAACGACAGAAAAATTTTCAAAATGCTTCAAAAGCGTTTCTTCCATGAAGGACGTGTTGTTGAGCAAACCTTTCTCGATGACACCAACATAGCCCAAGTCTTTTCTAGAATCAACTTTGATTGCCTACTCCATATCAATGAACAAATTTGTCCCGTATTTGTTCTTGAGTTCTATAAAAGTATTCGAATCATTCGCAACGATGATGGAACTATCTCTATTTCCTTCATTATCAACAAAACATCCATTGTCCTATCTCTTCGTGTCTTTGCCGATAACCTTTCAAAGGGACAACATAACTTGCAATGATCACGTATAGTCTTCCTAATTACTTGACGCCCTCATCAAGGGGGAGCAAACGTCAAGGGGTAGCAACTAAGCACATTTTTTACTTTCTTTGCTCTATATTTACTTCTTTATGCTTCTTAAAACTTGCACTCGGGTTAGTTTCTTTTCGACACTCTTTTTGTTTCGACAAAAAGGGGGAGAAAAGTGTAAAAGCTTAAATTCAAACTTTCGAATTTTATCCTTTTACTTAAAATAATTTTATCCTTTTACAAATAAACCTTAAAAAACGTTTATTTATATTTTACGATCTTTTAATATTTTGTCGATAATAAACGTAAAATCATTTTAACGAGATAGATAAAATGCGTAAACGCTTTGAGCCAAAAGCTTACTAACTCATTTCGTTAAACAAACCTTAAACACATTTAGTTAAACAACTTTACATAAAACCAAAACCATTTTATAAAAACACTTAAGTAAACTAGTTACTTACATTTTATAAAATACATGTTACATGGAAATTAACTAGGAAATACTTGGACTATCCATGACCCAAAAACCAAGTCCATAACCCATAACTCATGGAGCTTGATCCATAACCCATAACTCATTTGCATGACATCATGCAATACTTCATAATGGGTAAAACCCATGACCCATGATCCAAAGTCCATAACCCATAACCCAAAGTCCATGACCCATGACCTAACATGTCTTTGACATCATTCATGACATCACTTAACCCATGGACCTTGACCCATAACCCAAAACCCGGAATTGTAACCCAAAATCCGAACTGGTACTATCAGATAGCTGAATCCCTTGGATTACACTGGCTGGATCCCTTTGGGAAGGGATCCGCCAGATCCGGGTGAACAGTAGACAGTTTTGCCTATAAATAGTGAGCCATTTCTCTCTTACCTCTCACCCCTTTTAGACATGCCTTCTCTCTATGTTCTAAACTCTCTAACCTCAGATCCAAGGATCTTTCTATGTAGTCTCTCTTTGTGATTCTCTTGGTTCCTTCCAAAAGGCGAGATCACAACCTCTTTGAAGACTTGCAAGCTCGTGATATGAGTTGCTATGATTCTTCTCTTCCAAGATCACAGAAGTGCATCTTGTTCTTTCTTCTTCTCAAAAGGGTGTTGTAGATGTGTTGAGTCATTAGGTGTAAAAGGACGTTGGATCCTTTAGTTATGTTGTGCTAGGTGTGTTGGTTTGGTCTGATGTGCTAAGGACCCGGCATCTAGCCTTGTACCGGATAAAGTGTAGGCGACGAAGGTTTGGCTTTACCTCGTGCAAAATCCCAAAATCTAGCTTTGTACCGGATAAAGTGTAAGCGACGTTGTGAAGGCTTCTCCGCCAAGTGAAAGGAGTTTGTGTTGTGAAGTGTTTACGAACTCTCGAGTAGGTGACTTGGGAGTAGAGTAGGGAAAGGAAGGTGACCTTGTAGCCGAACCACTATAAATACTTGTGTTGTGGTTGTGTCTCTCTAACTCTATCTCGTAGTTTAGTTTATATGCTTTCATTTCTATCAATATACAACACGCCAAAACTAGATTAACATAAGTCGATCTATAAGTTTTAATTGGTAAAACTATTCAACCCCCCCCCCCTTCTAGTTTTCTACAGAGGCAATATAGCGTATTCGGTTCATAGAAAGCAAACCAGATTGACAAAGGGTATCCTCTGTCGTTAAAGTACGGTCTCCGTTCACCTTCTGGTAAACTTTTTGCGAAAGATGGTTCTGACCCTACTTGAGTGTACCCTTATGTATCCCAGTTCCTTAAATGAACCCATACGAAGGTTACAACGGAGGTTGCCACTGAGACTGGAATAGAGGGCTACTGATTTCGAGCCTTCTTCTTAGGAAAACCCCTGACAGAGAGTGCGACAGAGACTTCTTCTTATAACAAACCCGAACAGAGGTTACGACAAAGGCAGTTGCGGATGCTGCAACAGAGGTTACGAAGATTTCACAGAGTCTGCTTTAGCCATTCATCTTAAAACAAACCCCAATATAGGCTCCTATGAAGGTTACTGAGTTTGAACCTTCTTCTTATAACAAACCCGAATAGAGGTTACGACAGAGGTTGATGCGAAGACTGTAACAGAGGCTATGAAAAAGGTTACGGCGATTGCCATAGAGGTTGCTGAATTCGACCCTTCCTCTTAAGATGAACCCAAACAGAGGCTCATTTTCATAATATGAACCCAAATAGGGGTTCCTACCAAGGTTATTGAGTTTGAACCCTCTTCGTAAAATGAACCCAAACAGAGGCCCATATAAAGGTTGTTGAATTTGAACCTTCTTCATAAAACGAACCCAAACAGAGGCTCCCATGAAGGTTATTGAACCTTCTCTCCAAAACAGACCATAACAGAGGTTGCTATGGAGACTACAACAGAGGCTCTCATGAAGGTTATTGATGATGTACCCTCCGAACGGGTCGAAGGACTCCCCTTCGAGCCTGTGTGAAGCCCTCTCTTCGGAGGCCCAGGTTAATCTCCTAAAACGTTTCATTGGCGTAAAACCATTCATCTATGAAGTGGTTACCATGTGGGAATCCGCCAATCGAAGCCCTAAGCCCTTCGGGGTATCTCCTTCGAAGGAATTAGAACGGAGAACCACCTTGACCTGGTCATACCAACGTTCCCTCTTCCCTTACGCTTTCCCACCAAGGAGGAGATCGTGGGCCACAAAGCCCTAGCGGTTACCACAAATCATGGGACGCCCCCATGATCTCCGAATCAAGTGCAACCGCCCTCTAAGGCCTATTTCTCCCCTATAAATAGCTTAGACGGGCAAGAACCATGGTAAGGCTAACAGAACTCTCTCGATTTACTACAAACTTACCATATCACATACTCACTCGCACGCCGGAGGTGGTTTGCAGGGTCCAACCCCTGCGCAATCACTTAACGTAGTGTCTTAGTATTTCTTATTTCAGGTTAAAGACAAGCTTGGCGCAACCTCAACACCCCATATACCCTTTGATCATCATCGAAGGCCTGGTCGTGCAATTTATTGTACAATCAGTGGCGCCATCCGTGGGACCGCTACAATTGGTCTCGTTATTTCCAAGCTCATAACCAACCAACTACTTTCACTATATATCCGGCATGGATCAAGGGAGAGAAGATACTCCCCCACCGGGTTTCTCGACCTTGGTGCCAATACCAATCAACTACTCCAACAACCTTCCCACAATAACCGCCTCCACGTTCACAACACGTTCTCACCCAGAAGTAATACCCAACCATCATGCTTCGACATCAGCCAATCCGGAGCCTATTATTAGCCCAGTCTTTGTCGAAGCCAACCACGAAGCGTTGGAATCTCTCTCAAGGGCTCGCAAAAGGCAAGTTAGGAATGCTGAGATGCGAAGGGAATTGGAATACTCAAGTGACGAGTATAATGAAGAGATGGAAATGGAGCCTAGGCCTCCGGCCCAAGGAGCAACACTCTCGGCCCTAAGGATTGGGTCACCAGTGGGTCGAAGGCTAAGTAGAAGGTCCTTTGGGTTTGAAAGAGTCCCGGAGAGGGCTCCGACTAGGAGAGATGGAATGTTTGTCGAAGGTTCCAATGGGAGGAGCCAACGAAGGGAAGAGATGGGGGTGAATTTGCCTCCATTGTTAGCAGCTCATCTTGGAAGGACTGAAGCAAGGGTTCCGTTGCAGCCTTCTCACGCATCAGGCGTAGAAGGCAATCCGCCTACAATTAATATGGGAGAAAATCTTCCGCCCAATGGGTTGTACCCCTCGTTCCAAGCTCAGTATTATCCTCAAGGTTTATATCCTCCAGTAAATTGGCAGCCTAATAACCCAAGTTTCCCTCACCCTTATGGGAGCATACCCTTCGGGCATCCTATGGCGTACCTTCCGTATGCCATGGGAAATGGTTATCCGTTCGCCATGAACACATCTTATCAGTCCTACCCAAGCCAAACTCCTATGGGAATACCCCCGAACAATAATCCGTATAATACTGTTCCTATGTATGCACCGCCCTATAATTGTCTATACTCGGACCCTATGGGTTCGGCTACACCCTTCGTTCGGTGGATAGAAGACTACCCATTGCCTGATGGGTTGAAAATGCCTTCACATATTGGGACTTATGATGGGAAGGGAGATCCGGACAATTTCCTACATTTGTTCGAAGGGGCTATTAAGATGCAAAAGTGGGTTATGCCTGTGGCATGTCACATGTTTACATATACCCTACGAGATTCTGCCCGTATTTGGTGGAATGGGCAAAAGCCTGGCAGCATTGTCAATCTTGATGATCTCAAGGCTAAGTTCCGATCACACTTCAGTCAGCAAAAGAAGTTTAAAAGGACCCATCTGACGGTGCACAACATTAAACAAAAGGAAAACGAAAGAACAAGGGCCTTCGTCACTAGGTACACCGATGAAACTTTACAGATCTTGGGTCTACATGAAGATCAACGCATTTTGGGTTTCGTACATGGTCTTCGAAATTGGAGCTTGGTGGAGTTCTTATCCACTGACCTTCCGACAACTTACAAAGGGTTAATGGAAAAGACATATACTTAGATTGAAGCAAAGGAAGTATCTACTAATGGTGCTCCGATCAATAGAGACAGCAACAACAAATTCTCAAAGCATTCTGTGTGGGAAGGGTCAAAGAACAAGAACAAAAGCAGAGACAGGTTTTCTCCGTACAAAGGTCCTAACCACGGCTTGCTAGGAAGCTTAACTAAGTCTCCGAAGGAAATACTTGCAACAGAGAGGGCTGCTAAGGCCTTCGAAGCACCCCCTCGCATGACAAGCAAGGGTAAAAACAGGGATACGAGCAAGTATTGTCATTTTCATGAAGACTATGGCCATGATACAAATAGTTGTAGGGAGCTAAAGAAACGGATTGAAGAAGCTGTAAAGTCCGGGCAATTGGCACATTTGGTAAAGGGTATAAAGAAGGGAAAGGAAAAAATGTCTGACACTCAATTAGCCAAAGATACTACTCCTCTCGAAGCCCCAATACTCATGGTTCATTGGGGCGAAGCTAGCTGAAAAAGAAAGGTAATAGAGCAGGAGGTAAATAAAGTAGGGGAGGTAACATTTCCTCCTCTTACAGGCCAAGTCCCTTCGAATGATCCAGTGGTCATCAAAGTCCTAATTTTCAATCGGGAAGTAAACAGAGCCTACATGGACTGCGGAAGCTCCTGCGAGATCATATACGAACATTGTTTTCTTAAGCTCAAGCCTTTAATCAGGTCACAAAGGGTTGATTCGAAGATACCTCTGGTAGGGTTCTCCTCGTGGCCTTTGGGAGAAGTACCATTGGACATAACAATTGGAGAAGGCAAGCTCGCAAGGACAGAAACCCTCACATTTGCTATCATAAGGTCTGATTCTCCCTACAATCTGTTGATAGGAATGACCGCCATGCAAAAGATGGGTATTGTAGTCTCCACCATACATGCAGCGGTAAAATTCCATACACCTTATGGGATAGGAACCGTATTTTCTAGTTACAATTAGGGAAAGGGAGGAGACGTTGGTAAAAAGATCAAAGAAAGTCCCGAAGAGCCTCCGAAGGCCATCCTAAGTTGTACAGATGCCAAAGAACGTATTGTGGTAAATGAGCTCTATCCAGAGTAAACGGTCGTAATCGGAAAGCAACTCCCTGCCAACTTCAAGGCAGACTTGGAGAAGCTACTAAAAGCTAACAAGGAAGTCTTCGAATGGACGTACTCAGACATCACAGGGGTTCCTCGGACTCTTATGATCGATGGCAAGCCCTTCGGCACAGAGCATAAGCTTAATGAGTTCAAGAACATGGAACCAATTAAGCAGAAGCGACGAAGCCTGGCATCTGAAAGGAACGTAGCCACTTGCAAAGAGGTGGATGATCTTGTACGAGCAGGAATTCTAAGAGAAGTAAAATCCCAAACCTGGGTAGCTAATCCAGTTATGGTAAAGAAGAGTGACGGAGGGTGGCGAATGTGTGTTGACTTCACCGACATCAATAAGGCTTGCCCGAAAGACTGCTACCCTCTGCCAGAAATTGATTGGAAGGTCGAATCCCTCTCGGGGTTCTGTTTGAAATGTTTCTTGGATGCCTACAAAGGGTATGACCAAATACAAATGGCGGAGGAAGATGAGGAGAAGATAGCCTTCTACACAGGAAAGGGTGTCTATTGCTACAAGAAAATGCCCTTCGGTCTAAAGAACGTAGGAGCAACTTATCAACGGTTGGTAGACAAAGCCTTCCACAAGCAAATAGGAAGGAACCTGGAAGCCTACGTTGATGACATGGTAATAAAAAGTAGGACTGAGGAAGACATACTCTCTGACATTCAAGAAACCTTCGATCAATTGAGGGCAATCAACATGAAGCTTAACCCAAAGAAGTGTTCCTTTGGCGTGGAAGAAGGACAATTCTTGGGGCATCTGATTACGAAGCAAGGGATTAAAGCTAACCCTTTGAAAGTTAAAGCCATCACTGATTTACAAGCTCCAAAGTCATTAAAAGAAGTACAAAGCCTAAATGGGAAGCTCGTGGCACTTAGCAGGTTCCTGTCGAAAGGGGCGGATCGTTCTTTACCATTTTTCAAAACACTCAAGGGGTGTACAGATAAAAAGACTTTCCAACACTTACGGCCCCAATCAAAGGCGAGGTGTTGTTCATGTACATTGCGGCATCCTTCGAAAGCATCAGTGCTGTTCTTCTGGCAGAAAGGGATAAGAAGCAAGTCCCGATCTACTTTGTTAGCAGGGTCCTGCAAGGGGCTGAACTAAACTATCCGGAGTTGGAAAAGTTGATCCTAGCCTTGGTTTATGTTGCAAGGAGTCTTCGAAGGTACTTTCAAGCTCATCCCATCACAGTATTGACCGACAAGCCAATTAAGCAGATACTGTCGAAGCCTGAGAAATCGGGTAGAGTAGCCAAATGGGCCATCGAACTGGAAGAACATGACATAGAGTACAATGGTCGAAACTCCGTCAAAGGCCAAATACTTATGAATTTTCTTGCTGAAACAGCCTCCGGACCTAGCCAAGATAAGGAAATCCTGAAGGAAAAGCCCCCAAAGGCGAAGGAGGGGTGGAATCTATACACAGAAGGAGCCTCAAGCTCTGATGGTTCGGGAGCAGGTCTGATGCTGGTTAGTCCGAAGAAAAAAGAGTACACTTATGCATTACGTTTTGAGTTCGAGGCTACGAACAATGAAGCAGAGTACGAAGCTTTTCTAGCTGGCCTCCGACTCGCAAAGGACATGGAGGTTCGTGACCTCTCCATTTTTGTGGACTCGCAACTTGTCGCCAACCAAATCAAAGGATCTTATGAAGCAA
Organism: Artemisia tridentata subsp. tridentata; assembly: GCA_021014915.2. Classification (NCBI taxonomy): domain Eukaryota; kingdom Viridiplantae; phylum Streptophyta; class Magnoliopsida; order Asterales; family Asteraceae; genus Artemisia; species Artemisia tridentata. Next base: position 61,329,649 of record CP139502.1, on the reverse strand, counting down.
GGCAGCCCACCATCAAACGGTATTTGGATAAAGCTAAAGAACTCCTTCAGGGGTTCGAGTCCTATGATATAGCACATGTTCGCAGAAACCAAAACAAGAAAGCAGATGCCTTAAGTAAGCTAGCTTCGATGGCATTTGCTCATCTAACAAAGGAGGTTTTGGTAGAAGTATTGGCTGATAGGTCAATAAAACGAGGCGAAGTATCTGATGTCATACCCGAAGAAGGCTCAAATTGGATGACCCCAATAAGGGAATACTTGATCAGTGATATCCTTCCTAAAGACCCAAAACTAGCGCGAAAGGTCAGGTTCAAGGCTCCCCAATATAGACTTATTAGAGATAATCTCTACATGAGATATTTCTTATCTCCATGGCTTCGTTGTGTGGGGCCAAAGCAATCTTCGAACATCATCTACGAGGTACATGAAGGATCATGCGGTTTGCACGCAGGCCCTCGCTCCATTGTCTCGAAAATAATGAAGCTCGGATATTATTGGCCGTCTATGCACAGGGACGCAATAGAGATAATACAAAAGTGCGAAGCATGTCAGATCCACTCAAAAGTTCCAAGAATGCCTAAGCAATACATAACCTCTGTCACTTCAGCATGGCCTTTCTGTCAGTGGGGAATTGATATAGTCGGACCATTACCAGTGGCTCCAGGAGGAGTCAAGTTCTTGGTCGTAGCCATAGACTATTTCACCAAATGGGTTGAAGCCAAGCCTTTGGCATCAGTAACAGGAAGGCATATGGAAAAGTTTGCGTGGGAACACATAATCTGTCAATTCGGGGTTCCTCACATCATCATATCTGACAACGGAAAGCAGTTCGCCGAAGGGGTGTTCTCGGTCTTTTGCGAAGGTCTAAAGATCAAACAGTCATTCACTTCCGTATACCATCCTTAGGGTAATGAGCAAGTTGAAGTCACCAATAGGGACATTGTTAATGGAATCGAGAAGAGGTTAGGACGAAGCCATCATGGGTGGGTAGAAGAACTACCCCAGGTTCTGTGGGCGCATAGGACGCACCCCAAGTCAAGCCATGGGGAGACTCCTTTTAGCCTTACTTATGGAACGGAGGCTGTTATACCTTCCAAAATAAGCATTGAAACAGAGCGCATTGTGAACTTTGAGGAAAAGACGAATGAAGAAAGGCTTCGGGAAAACCTTGATCTTCTTGAAGAAAGAAGAGAAATAGCCTCAATCTGAGAGGCTATCTACAAACAGAAGTTTGAAAAGTACTACAACAACCGAGTTCGACCCTCCACATTCAAGCCAGGTGAATATGTCCTTCGGTTAAACAGTGCAAGCAAGGCCGAGTACGAAGGAAAGCTAGGGCCCACATGAGAAGGACCCTATGTCATATCAGAAGCCTACGACAATGGAGCCTACAAGCTCGCAACGCTTAAGGGAGAGGTCATGGATAGGACTTGGAATGGTACCAATCTTCGTAAGTTTTACATATAAGACTTACTATTATTAAAAGCACTCAGTTTGTTTTTTCAAATTCATGTAACGCATTCTTCTCACTTGGGGAAAGAAGCATTAATGGTAGGTGTCTTAGTGTTCATTTCTTAAAATGGTGTAATCCTCCCTACCCACTTAATGATTATAACGCATTTCCCTCAAATCTCTTGTTTCGTTATTTACAACAAAGATTTGTTTAGCCAAGTACTTTACAAGTTTCAATGTTGAAGGATGAAGCAGGACACATGTCTTGTATACAAATAACATCCATTACAATTCACATTAACTTTCCTATGAAGTTGATGAAGCAAAAAGTGTACCGCTTTTAGGGGGTCATTTAAGCCCTAAATCGTATTTATTTGATCAAATATTGCCCTAAATCGTTCCTTTTGTCATTTTAGGTACTTTGGAGAAGAAATCTAGAAAAGGAAGCATTTTGGACGTTTTTGGAGCATAAAAGTGAAGAAAACGACAAAGTCTCCAAAGCTGCTGGAAAAGTACACTTGACGGCGTCAAGTATTGCTCTTGACGGCGTCATGGCTTGGCAAAAGAGGTGTATATGACAAAATACACGTGACGCGCCAGAGAGTTTTGCAATGGAAAGTCTGACGGCGTCACCCTTTAAGGTGATCAAGGCCATCACGGTTTAAGTTAAAGAGAGACGGCGTCAAGCACTATTCTGACGGCGTCAACCCTTGACGCGCCAGAGAGGATTTTTGTGGACTAAAGAGGGACAACGTCAGGAAGACCATCCGGGAACCCTAGCCACGGCGAGGTGACGGCGTCACCTCCTACAACGTGACGCCATCAGACACTAAACTCTATATATAGTTTTGCAATTTTTATTCATAGTGTGCAACTTTGTGAGGAGAAACCCTAAGACAAATTTTCTGCCATTTTTAAGGGTTTTATACCCTTGGATCTCCCATGTTTAATTGAAGATAAGTATTCATTTAATCAATCAATATGCCTATGTGTTGTTTGATTATATCTTGTTCTTGTCTTTTAATTAACATGCTAGGCTAGATTTATCTTGTGTTTGCTTAGATCTAATGAAACCTAACTATTGATTATTGATTATTAGTGTGTTATTAATTGTATTGGATGATTGTTTATCGATGTTAGGCTTAAGAAAACTGGCTAACCTCCTATACGGTAACTTGCTTGAACGTCTTAAGAAACATGAACCAATGCGCACTAAGGTTTTTATGGTTGTATTTAATGCATGAGCGAATTCTAGTGATCCCATGTTAGGAGCTTCTTAGCCGGCTCGACATAGGAGTGAAGTAGGAGCTTGTAGAGTTGGGGAAGTACGTACGCCACCCCACGATTGGTATTAAGGAATACACCCGTCATCTACGCAATTAATACACACTAATCAACCGGTAAAAGATAGTTAGGGAGTAAGGAAATCTAAGTAAACACATTTCTCTCCATATAAGTTCCACGACCTTTTCATTTTCAGTTATTTTATTTTATTTGCATTTGTAGTTATTTGGGTTAGTTGACTAGCAACTAATTCCGCCCACTCTTTCAAACCCGATATTTTACTTGCTTTCATAAAATTATAAAAATACAAAAAAAGAATCTTCCCTCACCCTTAGACCTATTAGAGTAGTTTTTCAATCCTAACGACACTATTCTCCTAGAGAACGATCAATCCTCCGGTACTTGCCACTTCACTATACTACATCGGTCAGGTATACTGCCTGGTGGGGATTGCAAGCCTCTTGAGATCCCTCGAGAGGTAAAACCTGTTGTAAGGTCGCAAAACCACGCATCAAGTTTTTGGCGCCGCTGCCAGGGAATAGTTATTGTTTAGGTTGAATTTTTATTTTATTAGGTCTACTCACTAGATTCCTTTCTAGTGAGATTTTTATTTTGTTTTTCTAGATTTTCTTTAGTCTATCTTTTTTCTTCGTTTCTTTGTTCGTAACCATTACCATCCGACATCATGGAAGGTGGTAATATCCTTGATCCCAACAACCCACCACCACAACAACACCCACCTCCTAGAGCCCGTACCTTAGGAGACTACTCCCGTCCTAGCCACCATGGCTATCGAAACACCATTAAGCTCACTCAAGGAGCCAATGTCAGTCCCTTGCGATCCGACACCATCCGGTTGGTGCAAAGCGGATGCGCATTCCATGGACTTCGTTCCGAAGATCCTAATCAACATCTCAAGGACTTTCTCAAAGTCGTTGATTCTATAGACCTTGATGTTGCCACTCGAGAGACGACCCGACTGCGTCTCTTTCAATTCTCTCTGCGGGACCAAGCTAGTCAATGGCTAGAACGTCTACCCGCAGGATCCATCACCTCTTGGGATGATCTCACCACTCGTTTCCTTGCTCAGTTTTTCCCACCAGGAAGAACTACCAAGCTAAGGAATGATATCTTGATGTTCCAACAACGTCAAGGCGAAACCCTCTACGAGGCATGGACTCGATTCAAGGACTTACTCCAAAAAGTCCCTCACTATGGCATAGAACTTTGGCTCCAAGTCCAAATCTTCTATGACCATATCAATCTCTCCACGAAGCAAACCATTGACCAATCGGCCGGTGGTAAGCTACGTGATCTAAGTGCGGAACAATCATGGGCTCTCCTAGAAGATCTTGCTCTTTATGACAACGAAAGTTGGAATGATCCCCGTGATTTGAATAAAACGGTCAAGGCAATATTTTTGCCTTCGAACAATTCAAGCACTTCCGACCGTAGGATCATAGAACTTGAAGACCAAGTCAAGTTTCTTATGAAATCCTACGAGGCTCCTAAACCTTCAAGCCAAGTGAACAAAATCACTTCTTCATGTGAATTATGTAGTGGTCCCCACGACACTCGTGATTGCGTGGAACTCCCCGAACAAGCTTTTGCGGACTACGCATCCTCGCGTACCGACGGAGTGGGAGACAAGTGGTACACTTTCAAACCCGAGCCAATCCCCTACGGTGATTCATACAACCCCTCATGGAAAAATCACCCAAACCTTAGGTGGAAACAAAACCAAAACGCACAACAAACCAATTCTTCCAACCCACCTAATCGTTTCCAATCAAGCGGTTCCAACTCGAACCGTACTTTCAACAACAATCCTTCCAGCAATGGTAGTACCAATAACTTTGAAGGATTGATGTCCCAATTTATGGCATCTCAAGAAGCTCGTTTGGCCAAGTTTGAAGCCGATTTCAAACAACAACAAACGGAGATGACCAATAAGATTGACACTTTGTTGAAAGCCCTCAATGACCGAGAAATGGGAGCACTCCCTAGCAACACAGTCAAGAACCCGAAACTAAACGTCAACGCCATCTCGTCGGTTTCGTCTCCTAGTTCTTGTCCACAATACTATTCGGTCAATTCCATGAGCACGTGTTTCAAACAAACCCAAGTCGTTCAAAATGACCAAGAAGTTATGATATCCAAATTGGTCAACAACATAGTTGAAACACCTCCCACTCAAAACCTTGACGAAGAATTCAAGGAGCTCCACCTTGAAATTCCGGTTATTGATGTGTTGGATGAGAAGAAGCTCAAGTTAGGCGAAAAAGGGACCGCCTTCGTTCAAAACAAGCTACCTAAGAAGTTAGATGATCCGGGCTTATTTGTTCTACCTTGCAAGATCGGTAATTCGGAGGCTTATGACACATTAGCCGATCTTGGATCAAGCCTTAACCTACTTTCGTTACCTCTCTACACCTCTTTAAAACTAGGAAAACTTGAAGAAACCGAGGTGATAATAGGCTTAGCGGATGGGAGTGTTGCTTACCCGGTTGGAGTAGTCAAGGACATGTTAGTACACATAGGAAAACTAACCATTTTAGCCGATTTCCACGTCCTTGATATGGTTAGCGACCCTACATGCCTCTTGTTGATAGGTAGAGGATTTTTGGCGACCGCTAGTGCTATGATTGATTGTAAGGAATCTAAGATAGCGGTAGGAGAAGGTGATACTTGGTCAGTCTATGATGTGAAGAAACATGCCTATGATACTAGTGATGAACCAACACCCCATTGGTTAGAATTAAATAGGAGACCATCTAGATATGGACCTTGGATCGATAGAGACTTCATAGGACCCCAACGCCCATTTTACCTAGAAGAGGACTTTGTGAACCGAACACATGCGGTAGAACAACTCTTGGCTAGGGACACCGAATTGGATCCATTTGAAGACCCTCTAGTTTTTAGGAAGATGATTGATTCCCTAGGAGTTTTTCCAATTAACCTAGGGATGAATAAGTGGACTTGTGAGGACGATAATCATAAGTGGGATTGGGACAAACCACCCAAAGATGGAGATGGGTCATGGCATATTAAGATAACATTGTATGACCCGGATGGAGAGAGGTTTGAAAAGATATATTGTACTAAGCGGACCAATAGGAAACTTCAATCCAAGCTTAACCCTAAAGACGTCCTCGATGACGAACTCACTTACATAGGGTAGAAGGACTTTGAGTCTAGCTACAAGACTCGTTAATAAAGAAAAGCGCTTCTTGGGAGGCAACCCAAGCTTTATTTGCTTTGTGTGTTTATTTATTTGTTTGTTTGGTTTTATTTGTTTCCGTATGTATGTTTAATTTTTATTATTATTGATTCATGTTCAAAAGTAAATTGTGAAAATGCTTTATCTTGTTTTTAACTTCGTCTTAACTACATATAAAGGTATTTTGCAAAAGTTAAGTGTAAGGGAAATCCAAATCGGTTTATTAGAACAAATGAACATGAATCATAACAATAATAAATTAACATACATATTAGTATTTGTTTGAGTCAAATGCTTGTATCGAGTCATAATGATGTTTTGCAGGATTTCCAGGAAGTAAGGTATAGGTTTTTCCAGAAATTTTCCGGAAACTTAACATGAGAATTCTGTCAGATCATTTCTGACGGCGTCAGGCATTACAACCTGACGGCGTCAGGTTTTAATTTTCTGAAATTTTTGAAAGTTTTGTTTTCATAAAAAGTTTTTATTAAATCTCTAACTTATAAACTCCAGGAATCTGCAAAATAATCATTCCACAAGCATTATATCCTTATATAGATTTATCCCGCCGATGTTATGCAGGTTTTCGTGTTTGTTTTCTTAGGTTTAACAAGTTATTTTGGACAAAGAGATGTATGTGGAATCAAGCTTTTGGCGATGCTTTAGTCTTGGAGCTTCTACATTTTCTTGGAAGAAGATCTAACCATGTTGCCACATTATCCACCAAACGAATCAGGGGAGTATTTGATTTCATTCTTTTACCTTATTTACTTTTACATCTTGTTATTTGACCATTGGGGACAATGTTCATCTTAAGTGTAAGGGGGGGTAAAGTACGATACTTCAGAGAATGCAATTACGCTTGATTTTTGTTTGCTTGATGGTAGATGTGTAATAAAACTGAGATAAATACCTGTTAAGGCAATTTTAGTGCCAAATTTAAAAATTTTTACAACATATAGGAGTGAAACTTTGATCTTAATGAGCGTCTCATGGATAGGAGTTATATGACTAGCACGAAACCGTACCACTAAAAAATTTTCCACCCCCAAATATGTGAGGTTCGTCCCTAGAATTGGTAGGAAAAGCATTTATGCTATGATGTGTGTACCGGTAGCACTTAGATTCTAGAACTTGCGTTAGGACCATTCCGAGGCCACAAGTGAGACTACATTCGTGTAGTTAGATTTACTACATGATAAGAGGCATTAGGATTAACCCATTGTTTTACACCTGTGTTTTTGTTATAATTACATTGGCTACATTGGTCAAGTAATTCTCCCACACCCTTTGCGTTGTACTCATTTTTAGTACACGATACCCCTAGTACACCCCTCAGAGCCTATCTTTTCATTTCGACCTTTAAGCATTTTACTTAAAGGAAGAATTTGTTTACACCCCACTTAAATGTACACCCAAATCGCCTTAGCCTACCTTATATGCACTCATTTTTAGTGAATTATTGTGACAACATTTGTTTAAACCCCAAGTTAATTATCTAATTGATTACATGGTTGCTAAGTCGAGTCATATCCTTGTACATATTGTTTTGGGACGATTGGGACTCATGGGTAAAGTACTAGTGTAATGGAGTAATGGGGAAGAACAACATTATTACCCCCATATGTGCTAAATATTTTAAAAGTACTCCAAGTGTTTCGATTATCTTAATTCGAGTCATTAGAATAGTTATTTGTAAAGTTATGTAAAAGTTCAAGTGTAAGGGGAATGCAACGCCCCTATGATGTATTATTTTGGATGGTAGGGCAAGAGTGTATGAAAAAAAAAACAAAAAAATGAGAAAAAGAAAAGTAGAAAAAACATACGGACTACCATCCCGTTTCATTTTATGTTTTTGTTATTATGTTTTTAGCTTAAGTCGAGTCTAGTCTTGGCTTAGCAACGCCATATTGTACATGTAATTAATCAAGATCTTTAACTCGCCACCAGTAAAATATCCCTTATCCAACAAATCCGTGTTTATCATATCCCTACACCTCACGTTATAACCCATTTAAAAGCCCTCTTTGATAGTTTATCTTAGGTGCTTACGCCTAGTGGAGGAGGTTTTCGATCCTTTCCCAAGCCTATGGTAATCTATTTGCTATGACAGGTAGTGAGAGATATTATCCGTTTTCATTTATGAGATTTATTTTGATGACACCTGAGAGATGTGAGTATCTAAACACTACTTGTGAGGTGCTAGTTTGTAATCTCCGTGCTTATTATGATTAAAGGGAAATGACTATTTGTTGTAATTACTTTTATATTAGCGTTAAATGACCCCTAACTTGTATTTTGATTAGAATAAAAGCGCATTTGCTTGAGAACAAGCAGATCTCAAGTGTAAGGGTATTTGATGAAGCGAAAAGTGTACCGCTTTTAGGGGGTCATTTAAGCCCTAAATCGTATTTATTTAATCAAATATTGCCCTAAATCGTTCCTTTTGTCATTTTAGGTACTTTGGAGAAGAAATCTGGAAAAGGAAGCATTTTGGACGTTTTTGGAGCATAAAAGTGAAGAAAACGACAAAGTCTCCAAAGCTGCTGGAAAAGTACACTTGACGGCGTCAAGTATTGCTCTTGACGGCGTCATGGCTTGGAAAAAGAGGTGGATATGACAAAATACACGTGACGCGCCAGAGAGTTTTGCAATGGAAATTCTGACGGCGTCACCCTTTAAGGTGATCAAGGCCATCACGGTTTAAGTTAAAGAGAGACGGCGTCAAGCACTATTCTGACGGCGTCAACCCTTGACGCGTCAGAGAGGATTTTTGTGGACTAAAGAGGGACGGCGTCAGGAAGACCATCTGGGAACCCTAGCCACGGCGAGGTGACGGCGTCACCTCCTACAACGTGACGCCGTCAGACACTAAACTCTATATATAGTTTTGCAATTTTTATTCATAGTGTGCAACTTTGTGAGGAGAAACCCTAAGACGAATTTTCTGCCATTTTTAAGGGTTTTATACCCTTGGATCTCCCATGTTTAATTAAAGATAAGTATTCATTTAATCAATCAATATGTCTATGTGTTGTTTGATTATATCTTGTTCTTGTCTTTTAATTAACATGCTAGGCTAGATTTATCTTGTGTTTGCTTAGATCTAATGAAACCTAACTATTGATTATTGATTATTAGTGTGTTATTAATTGTATTGGATGATTGTTTATCGATGTTAGGCTTAAGAAAACTGGCTAACCTCCTATACGGTAACTTGCTTGAACGTCTTAAGAAACATGAACCAATGCGTACTAAGGTTTTTATGGTTGTATTTAATGCATGAGCGAATTCTAGTGATCCCATGTTAGGAGCTTCTTAGCCGGCTCGACATAGGAGTGAAGTAGGAGCTTGTAGAGTTGGGGAAGTACGTACGCCACCCCACAATTGGTATTAAGGAATACACCCGTCATCCACGCAATTAATACACACTAATCAACCGGTAAAAGATAGTTAGGGAGTAAGGAAATCTAAGTAAACACATTTCTCTCCATATAAGTTCCACGACCTTTTCATTTTCAGTTATTTTATTTTATTTGCATTTGTAGTTATTTGGGTTAGTTGACTAGCAACTAATTCTGCCCACTCTTTCAAACCCGAGATTTTACTTGCTTTCATAAAATTATAAAAATACAAAAAAAGAATCTTCCCTCACCCTTAGACCTATTAGAGTAGTTTTTCAATCCTAACGACACTATTCCCCTAGAGAACGATCAATCCCCCGGTACTTGCCACTTCACTATACTACATCGGTCAGGTACACTGCCTGGTGGGGATTGCAAGCCTCTTGAGATCCCTCGAGAGGTAAAACCTGTTGTAAGGTCGCAAAACCACGCATCAGAAGTCTTATGGTATTCCAAGCCCTTTGTAACTTAAGGATGAAGACGGAGTGGGTCGCGACCCTCTGTCGTAGTTAAATTATACGATTGCTAAAAATCTTGGTCCAAAATACACACAATAAGGTTATAACCTTAGGTTGTATGTGTACGTTTATTGTAAGCGTAAGAGAAGAAAAGCATGACATTCAAAGAGGGATATTGTCCCCTAAATGGTATTACTAAGACCAAGCATGGTCAAAGCCATCAAAAAATACTAAAGCAATTGTTCGAAGAATGGGCCGAAGCCTAGCATGAAGCAAAGAAAAATTGTTCAAACTTATAGGCACAGGCCTAACAAGCATAATGGGACATTGTTTAAAAGGGTACATGCCACCCTTAAGACTAAATCACTGCCAACACGGCAGCCCTCAGGCATTTTTCAAGAAATTTGGGTCCTTTGATGGAGACGGAGGTCTCATGGATGCAGTCTTCTTGGTTGGAGAGGGGGGCTGAATCTTCCTCGGTTTCTTTGCCAGGAGATCTTCTACTGAAGCTGAAGGGTCTTAGGTTGCTTCGGTGAGGAAAGGTTACTCTGCTGAAGTTAACGCATTGCCATCATCATTATACTCTTGCTCAAAATTTGGACGATAATAAGGTATCTCTGACAAGACCACAGGTTTCCTTGTCTGGGCAATTTCTTCCAATGTTGTACACGTACCATAGAAAATGGCCGTGTTCACCAGCCTCTCAATGACTTCCCCCACCTCATCACTATGGTACAATTCCATTGCAACATGAGGAACAACCTTCGAAACCACCTCAGCTATGTCCTTCTTCAAGTTCTTACATTGAAGTTTAAGTCCATCAATCTCCTCGCAAAGCTTGAGCTCCTGCTCAACCAACCTAGCCTTTTCGGCTTCGAGACCTGCACATGTGGACTTGAGTGTCGTAATTTGCGCTCTATAACCAGACACCTTATCCTCCTCCACCCTCAATCTGTCACATTCTGCCTGAGATTCCCTCAATTGTCCTTCGAGACTATTGATCTTTATTCGCATGTCTTGGACAATAGGATTTTTCTCCAAATCCTCCATTGCTTCCTTACAATTGGCTTCCAACTCGGAATACTCATAATCTCAGTCCTTTTTTTTGGCTAAAATGGCATCCATTTTCCCTCTCACAGCCACCACTATCTGAGCCAGCTCCCTTGTTCGAGAATTAAGATGATTATCTAAAACAGCCTGTCTAGCACAACTCTTGGAATGAAAGTTACAAAGCTCCTCCATTGACATATTATCCAAAATCCCTCTCTAACTGGGAGGGGTCATCTTTTCAACCAATTGGTGACACACAAAGGCATTCAGAAGCTCCTTTACGTCAGGCAGACCTGCGAAAGATAGAACAGTCAACTATACGAAGTATGGTATTTATTTTGCGTGAAAGATTTCCAATTACTAGGAGTTTCATCTTCGGGAATCTTTAGGGTGGTAGGTGCGAAGGTTTTAGCATGGGAGCCTTTAGGTTTCACCGTTCTTGTCAAAGGGGTTCGAAGAGATAATTTCCTTTTCGGAGGAGTTTTCACAGACATAGCAACTCTTCCTTTCCTACTTTTCTTCTTATCTGACACGCCGGAATACCCTACGAGCCTCGATTGAAATTCCATGATAAGGGGATCATCAGAATCTGCTACATTTTCCACAAAGTGCGGAGTCTCTTCATTGTTGACCGATAATGACGGAGAGCCTACTCCGTAAATCACATTCTTTAGATCTTGGGGGATGAAACTAACCTCTCTGGTACCACGGGCTACAACGAAATTTCTGAATGTCATTCCTACAACAACAAAGGAGAAAAGATAAATATCAGCAGATAAGTTATTTACTTTATTTGAATGGGTATATACATACTTTTTCCTCCACACATTATCTCAGGTTTCAACGGAGAGCCTTCCCAATGATCAACAATGCCCGCCATATACAGAACCGGCTCAAGAAATGTTTGAGCATCAAAAGGGTGGCGTGCAAGACGCTGGTAGAGGGGATTGCTCCTTATATGATATGGCAAAGGGTCATCAAAGCATTTCTCATCAAACCGGAATGCTTTATCCAGTAATGCTGGATATTCTGGAGGTATGATCGTGTTTTGTACATAAAAGAACAAACCTTTCCATTTTCATATATTGGCGAAAGGTTTAGTAATTAAACAAGGCACATCATGTTCACTTCTCTTGGCTAAGGTTATCCAATCACCACCCGGGCAAAGGTTAATAAAGCCTCTAAGAACAGTAAGAGTTAGTTCATAGCCATAATGTTAGGATTCGACACACGGTTAAGGTGGTTAAACCTTTTGTACTTTGTGTGTATGATATATTGAGTTGATATGATTAAGAATGCGGAATCTACTTAATCACACTTAGAAGGTTATTTGTGTTATGGAAATGGAACAGTTGTGTTTGTTATATGACAATGAACAATGAAAGATTATCACCAAACGATTCAATATTATTAAGATAATAATACGAGTGATCTTGAGTTATCACTAGGGTTAAAACCTTGAATCTTAAGTTTTTCTTGCTTGTGATATTTTTGTGTTTGTTCTTGTTCTAACAGTTATGAAAGTTCTAAGTATTTTCACACACATAATATCTAGTTTAAGATCTTCTTTTATAGTCCAAGAAGATCTTTACAATATTGCTTAAAGTCTTGATAAACTACTTGCTAACTTATCTTAAGTGTGTCAGTACATAAGATACAACATGTATCTATGTACACAACTTGTTAACTAAGCACATGGGGTAAGATATTATCTACCGTATATTGTTGACTTAAATACACATAATATCTTTTCATACTTATCCACTCAGCAGCAGAATGTACTTTAGCAGCAGCAATGTTAACACTAGCAGCAGAATCCTTCAGCAGTAGAATGTTAATCCTAGCAGTAGAATCATTTAACGCTAGCAGCAGAATCAAACACTAACAGCAGGAACCAAATGCTCTAGCAGCAGAATCATACTTAGAGTATTTCTTTAAATAGAACCCGATATTAAACTTCTTGAATATTTAATTCCCAACAATCCTCCCCTAAACATGTGAATCCATTTCAACATGTTTCTGAATTAAATTATGGATTGTGAAGATCTTTCAAACACTTCTGTTCTTCAAGATTGAATATCTTTCTCAGTAACTCATCTGCTTTGTTCTTTGACTTTAACAATCTCAATACACATCTTCAGTCTTTAAACATTGACCTAAAGATGATGCAATTTCCTTGGATGGAGGAATTATAAGAGGCAATGATGATGTGTATCTTGGATGCTTGTTTCAACAAGTGAAATCATCTATCAGCATGCCTTTGCAAGTGATGAACAAACGTGGTAAACTGAAAGCTTTCTTCGTTTGACCTAGATAGAACTTTCTCCTTTGGAATGCTTCATCCCTTCTGAATATATATAGTATAAGCTCTATTCTTGTCATTTTCAACCTCCATGTCATCATCTTGTATGCTCTTGTCTTTTCCTCCCTTTCACTGGTTAATCTTCCAAATTTATTTCCTCCCCAGAGATGCAAATAACATTTTATCCTCCCCTGTTTGGAAGATCTCTCACCATCATCCCATCATTATCTGATCTACCAATGTGGACTTGTTTTCAGACAATGTTGTACATGAAGCCATCAATTCCTTAAAAGTTTAAGTTGCTGCCCTCATCACTTCTAGGTGTGTTAACTCCTATGAGAGGTGATTCATGGGGCATTTGACTCATGGTCCATCAATGGATGGTTTTTGTGAGTCTCTTTTAAAATCCTTTTTAAGAAACTTTAGCCTTAGCAGTATGTACTTGATTTTATTATGAAAAACCATACTGCTTTCAACCATTTTGAAGGGATTAAGTGTATAACAGACACTTAATCAAAATTTCGGTTTAAAGTAACCTCTGGTTGTGTGAGAACCAATGTTTTCAGTTATAAATAACTGCCTGTGTGCAGATAAACTCATTCAAAGAGTTTTCCTGACAGGGTTTCAAGCTCATAGTAATTGTTACCTCTAACACAAGTGTTAGATTCACTTTTACTAGCTGTTCTTTCTATCAGATATCCTGAGATTAACACATTATACTTGAAAGTATAAAATGATAGAAAGTGAGTTGAGTCAGTTACTATCTGACCAACTAAGTCATCAATTCAATGTGAAATTTCATACTTAGGCTTTAAGAAAGAAGTTTTAAGGAGTTTTAAATTCCCAAACTCAGTCCATCATAAACCTAATATGTCAGCAACTAGTATCTCCATTCTGCTGCTCACATATTTCACTTGAAAATATCCTTTTGTGTTCACATGATCATACCTGAAATTGTTAGTCTAAAACCAAAAAAACAATGTACAAAGTACTTGTCTTATATTAGAATAATCATAGGACTAACTGTATGAATAACACAATTTAAATTTGTACTAGTAGCACAAACTTTTCTAATAGCAGTAGAATCTCTTAAAGCCAGCAGCACAAACAAAAATTTATTTACAAAAACACAAAGTTTAAAATCATTGAGGATTAAGCATTCCAATACTTGCTACCAAGTACTGAAACCTTCCAACATCAAAAGCTTTGGTTAGCAGATCTGCAAAATTGAATTCTGAAGCAATTTTAAGAACTTGAATTAATCTTTTCTCATTGCAGTCTCTTATAAAGTGATGTCTAATTTCAATGTGTTTTGTTTTAGAATGTTGTACTGGATTCTTAATAATACAAATTGTACTGCTATTATCAATATGAATAACAGTGTTTAAGAAATTGTACCCATAGTCAAGGAGTTGGTTTTGAAGCCACAGAACTTGACCACAGCAACTTGCAGCAGCTACATATTCAGCTTCAGTTGTTGAATTAGCCACAATTGTTTGCTTCTTACACAACCATGAGACAAGTCTACACCCAAGGAATTGACATCCTCCAGTTGTTGACTTCCTGTCCAAGCTAGCACCAGCATAATCACTATCCAAAAATGCTACCAAGTCAAAAGGTGATTCCCTAGAATACCATAGACCCAACCTAGGTTGACCCTTGAGATATCTAAAACTTCTCTTGACTGCAGTTAAATGAGAAACCTTTGGAGTTACTTGAAATCTTGCACAAGCACAAACAGAGAACATGATGTCAGGTCTAGATGATGTAAGATACATCAAGGAGCCTATCATAGATCTGTATGTGTGTACATCTACATTTTCTCCATCTAAGTCTTTAAGAAGATGTTTCTCAGAATCCATTGGTGTGCTTGCTACTTTTGAATCAGCAAATTGAAATTTTCTAAGTATCTCAGCAACATATTTATCTTGACTAATAAATATGCCTTCACATGATTGTTTAACTTGCAAACCCAAAAAGAATGTAAGTTCCCCCATAGAACTCATCTGAAACTTATCATGCATAAGCTTCTCAAACTCTAAACACATCTCCTTCCTAGTAGATCCAAAGATAATGTCATCCACATACACCTGCACTAACAGAAGATCCTTCTTGTGCTGTTTGATGAAAAGTATCTGATCAATCTTTCCTCTTTGAAATCCATTTGCTTTTAAATAGGAAGCAAGTGTTTCATACCAAGCTCTTGGTGCCTGATGAAGGCCATAAAGAGCCTTAACAACTTTGTACACTTTATTTGGATGTTCTGGATCAATGAAACCAGGAGGTTGTGAGACATAAACCTCTTCTTCAATTTTGCCATATAAAAATGCACTCTTGACATCCATTTGGTAAACTGTGAAGCCTAAAAATGAAGCATAAGCTAAGAAAAGCCTAATTGCCTCAATTCTTGCTACTGGAGCAAAAACTTCATCATAGTCCATTCCTTCTTGTTGTGTGTACCCTTGGGCTACTAATCTAGCCTTATTCCTAATCTCTATACCCCTTTCATCCCTTTTATTCTTGAAAACTCATCTAGTGCCAATTACCTTTGCATCCTTATGTAAATCAACTAGCACCCAAACCTTCTGAATCTTGAACTGAAGAAGCTCCTCTTGCATAGCTTCTACCCAGCTTGAATCATCTAAGGCTTTCAGAATGTTCTTTGGTTCATCTTGTGAGAGAAAACATACAAACAAGCAAGAGTTTGAAAACTCATGCTGCTTTGAAGCATAAAGGGCATCAAGAAGCCCTTGTTGGTCTGAAGACATCAGTTGTTGTCTTGTCTTCACCCCTGATTGTACATCTCCTATCACATTTTCTAGGGAGTGGACTTTGTGAATTCTTGTTTGTGGAGTAGAAGGAACTTGATAATTTGATGGAAGATTGTTGAAATCCACCTCATTGTCTGAGAATTCTGCTTCTTTCGTTTCTGAAGGGCCAGCAGCAGAATCATTTGGCCTAGCAGCAGAATTACCAGCAGAAACAATTTGTTGTTCCTGAGTTCCATCTTCTTTCCTTTCATCTTCAACACCTTCTTTAGCTTTGCCAAAAGAAGATTCAGTTGTTGAAGTTGATTCCACACTTGTACTTGACCATATTGGCATCCAAACATGATCTTGGTTTGTCTCCTTTTCTAACCTTGCCTCATCTGTTGCTTGTGAACTTGTAAAATCATTAGTTTTTGCAACAACAGGCACATAATTCATAGAATGGGTTAGAGCTTCAAGATCAAATAGCCATTTTGGTCCTTGACCTTCTACATTGGATTTATCTTCCAAAAACTCCACATGTAGGTTTTCTTCTACAATCATAGTTCTTGTGTTGTATACTATAAATGCTTCACTATTAAGAGAATATCCAACAAAGAAACCTTCATCTGCTTTACCATCGAATTTTTCTAAATGGTCTAAGGTATTGAGAATTGTCACATGACATCCAAAAGGTCTAAGAAATCCTATTGCAGGAGTGATTCGCGGGAATCAATGTGTAATTTATGTCCAAGGAATACAAGGGTAAGTTGTAATCCCGGGTCGTTATCCCAACGAAGGCGTGAATGAAATTCGTGATGTCGATTCGTGTAACGTGTTTGAATAGTGAAAAAAATGGGAATTTGGGTTTTTAATCTAAGATAAGTGAACATAAACTAAAAACGATTTAAAAAGCAAGGAGAATGAAAATCTAAAGATCGCGAGGCTAAAAACGTAAAGAAAACTGAAAACGTAATTAAAAACGGGAAAACGCGAGACTAAAACGTGAAAACGATGAAATATTAACTCTACGGGAACCAAACTAATTTTTCTAAATTTTATTTAATAAAAGAAAATTTTTAAAAAAAGAATTATATTTTTTTTACTTTTATTTAATTTAATATGAATTAAAAACTAAATTTAACTAATTAAATTATTAAAAATACCAAAACAGTTTAGAAAAATTCGAAAATTTTCAATTAAATCTAAAATGATGCTAGGAATCTAGGAAAAATTAAATTAGAACTTATTTCAACCCAAATAAGCAGTTTGTGCAAATAAGCAGTTTTAAATAAGCTCTAAAATAAGCTCTACAGCTCCAAAAATTACCAAAAGCTAGAAAACAGATAGACACACTAATCAAAGTTTAAAACTACTTGATAAGACCAGGGAAGCTAAAGAAATAAGCCAAAAAGCACTTTAGTGCAGCAACCAAATAAGTCAAAAACAAAAGGCTAAACAGCACACTTTAAGCTGTTCTAGAAGCTAAGGGAAAGCTTATCAGGGAAAACCAAAAGCAGATTATTGAAGCTTATACTAGAGGCTACTCTTAAACTAAAAATTGCCCAAAATATACTATCAATTGCTTATCTAATTAAGCCCTAGATCAGATGGCTTATGAAGACTGAAACTGATGCAGGTATGAACAGATCAAATGGAGCTACTTGCAAACAGATTTTAAGCTGGCAAATAAGCTGATTAGTGGAAACTTATGGGGGTAAAAGCTTCCTAGTACTACAGGCTACACTAAAACACCAAAAGCCCTAATTATTACAACCCAATTGAACTCTAATTTTTACCTAGATCAGATGCCAAAAACTATATTTAAACTTTTTTTTTGACTTTTTTGCTTTTTTCTCTATTTTGACTAAATCCAAATTTGAGTGATCTTAGTTAACTGATTATGATATAATAAGCTATTATTAAACTAGTTTAAGCTAAATGAACCAATTCTATAGCTAAATGATGCAAAATCTATCCTAATTACCAAACAGTTAACAGATTTAAGCTAGTTTAAATGCTATTTTGACTATTTGAGGAGTGAACCACTAATATTATGCTATCTAAGTCCTATTTATCACTGATGCAATCTATCTCTATCACTAACACATCAAAACAACAACTACTACTATCAATAACCCACAGATCCAAACACTCCTTCCTGGTGGGCTGATTTGATTTTTGATGAGATATGGACTAAATTAAGCTGAGAAAAGGAAATTCTAACTATATTGAGCATGAATAAATGGAAATAAGCTGAAATTAAATACTTAAAATAAGCTAACAAGCAGCTTTGACTTTATTTGACTTTAGTTTGACTTTTCTTGACTTTAGAAATTAAAACAGGATAAGCAGAATGGAGACCTTCAATAAGCTGAAATGACTATGAATAAGCTAAAGGGAACAGAGCAAAGGCTTTTGGAATTCTTAAACAACAACAACTGAGATTACTGAATTGAAATTAACTCGAATTATCACTGAAATAATACAATGTTTTGGAACTGAAACTAGGACTTGAAATTAAAGTAACATTGAACTGAGATTAAGCTAAACAATACAATTTATCTAAGTTCGATTGTAAAAGCTACATTACACTACTCTACACTAAATTAACTACTACTATCTAACTAAAATCTACTACTCTTCTTCTGTGAGAGAGGAGGTAATATATATCATCCAAAAGCTTCTCTCTCCTCCTCTGAACAAATCCCAGCCGTCTATTAGGGCTCAATCAATCCCATCCGTCCATTCTCATTTTGGCGGGAAACCTGGGTCGTGGGTTTTTATTGAAAAACAGCACATGCGGAGTTGGTGTAAGTAGCTAAGTGTAGGTGGGGGGAAGCGTGTGCCAGAGAAAGGAAGTGAGTTGATGTCAGGGATAAGGTGAGGGGGAGGTGGTATGGTTTAGGCGGGTAATAGTTTTGAAGATGGTGGTTTTCTGGTTTGGTTTTAGCTAAAATAAGGGAGGGTTGGATAAGGGTTTATGGATAAGGGTTTGGGCTTTTATTTGTTGGACTAGGTTTATAGGATTAGGATTTGGGTTAGGATTTATTTAAAAGGGTTAAAGGTTTAGGGTTAATTTTGGATTAGGTTTAAGTTTGGGGATTAAATCTGCCAAGTTCAGAAAATCCAAGGACCATTGATGTAAATTCTGAAAAATACTTCCAAAAACCGTTTGGTTAATTTTGGATTAGGTTTAAGTTTGGGGATTAAATCTGCCAAGTTCAGAAAATCCAAGGACCATTGATGTAAATTCTGAAAAATACTTCCAAAAACCATTTTTGATATTTTGACTTTCATGAAGGTTGACTTTGATAATTTGAGCACTATCCCGGTCCAAACTTGTAAATTTCTTTCCCGTCCTCGGCTTTTCACGATTTTCCAATCTTGTGCTCGGTTTTGTCTGTTTTTGCCCTGTTTTCAATCCTTTTGTACCTAAAACACATAAAAACACAAACCAAGAATATTTGCAATAATATTTGATCTCTTTAGGTGTTTTTGGTCATTTTTGTGTCTTTTATGGGTATAAAATGATGAGTATTTACACACTCATCAATCCCCCACACTAAACTATTGCTAGTCCCTAGCAATCCGATCATATAAAGTATTGAAAGGATCAAAAGAATACCAAGTATACCCCGTTCTGACTTTTTATTAAATGCGAGAAATTTAAACTAAAACAAAAATAGATAACATGCTTGATTTTCAAAAATGGTATCATGGAACGGGATTCACATAAAATGGGTGTCTCCAGGGAATTGTAATCGTCATCCTCTTTTTTATACTCCCAACTAAGCTTAAACTCAATGTGAAAATGTTTTTGTAAAATGCTAACACTACTTATACTAATAATCTATGTAAGTCGAGACTTAACTTTTCACTCCCATATTTATTTAAGTTAGGTGAATGTGCTTCATTTTCAAAATTTTGATCACAAAAATCGACGTTTTTATAAGACTTTGACTAATACTAGTTGAAAAGATAGATTTAAAATTCACAACAAGCAAGTTTCATAACTTTATTCAACACATACATCTTTATTTTTGCAACATCAAAACTTATTGCATTTTGCAATATCATTCCATTTTCTTTTCTTTTCATTTTTTTTTTTTTTTTTTTTTTTTTTTTTTTACTTGTGCAACATAAACTAACGGAGTTTCACAGGAACCAAGACCTTACACCTTTCGGAATAAAGGATCCAAGGGCCGTTACAACGGAGAGTTCCAAGACCTTAACGGCTTTCAGAATTAAGGGTCCAAGGGCCGGTGTAAGAGGGTAGCCAAGACCTAAACGCCTTCCGAAAATAAGGATCCAAGGGCCGATCTTGAACCTTAGCTTTTTAGCACATTTATTTATTACTTAACTTTTGCAACTTTCAAGCAACGTCTCACTTTCATTTTGCATTATTATGACATATGCTTGTTCCGAAGTTTAAATAAAGCTTTGAACTAGTGTTTTTCAAAATCGTATGAAAAAATGATTTTGTGTGTTCAAACGTTTGAAAATAAGCACTTATTAAGTCAGATTAGTTATCTCCGGGGAGGAAAAGCCATAGATTACTTGTATAAGCTCTAAAGAGAACCAACTACTCTACGCTTAGCATTTTCATTTGCACAAATCGTAAAACCTTAGTCAAACCGTTAAGGGAGTAGCCAGATCAACACTCTGGCAGAGTCGGGATTCCCTTTGTTCTAACCTAATCAAGACTAAACACTTCTTTTTTTTTTATTGCAATTTCTTATCTAAAAATGAAAAAAAAAAATTTAAAATTTTGGCCAAAACGGGGGTACTAGGGCACTAGAAGGTACATATGTGACAAAATTCGCGAGAATTCCCCCCCCCCCCCCACACTTAGAATTGAATATTGCCCTCAATATTCAAAGTACCGACTATTATGCCGACACTTAGAACGTAAAAAGGTAATAAAAATAGCCAAGTGTGTGAAAGAATTCTCTATTTTCACAAACAGGATTAAAAAGATATCCCTAGATAAACGTTAGCAAAAAGATCGGATATTGGGCGGCTGGATTGAAAACAGGCGCATCAATCATCACGATCTAAGGGAAACCTGCAAACAAGAGCAAACAACACACAAACAGAGCACAGTAGAGGAATCCCCCCACACTTAGTGTCAGAAAATAGAAAGAAGTCAGAAACATGGGTTGTCACCCATGTGGTGCTAATGTTTTTGTTAACCGAGTCACTAGCTTGACTCGACCCCGAATTCATTTGTTCTTGGGGAAGCATGTGGAAGAGAAAATCTCCATCGGACTTTCATTCAAGATGTTTGGATAAACATTGAAGTACTTGAAAGTTCCACTCCGATGAGATACATCCGGCTCAAAAGAATGATAAATTGAGATGCCGGGGTCAAAAACTTTGTCCTCATTTCCAAATGAGAGAAGGAGAGGACAAGTCACCGTATAGGTGAAGAAGGGTAGAAAAACTCGAACGACATATGTGAAGTCAATATAATGGCAATCCTCATATGGAAATGTCACATATGTCGGAGTTAGAATGTCTCTATGAATCACGGGATTGATATTTGAGGACATATCATCAGGATTAGAAATAATAGAGTCCTTGACCTCATTGTTCTCTAACTCTTCATCAAAGAGAGGATTTATGTTGCTAGAAAAGTACTCGTCATCAAATTCAAAAAGAGAATTCGAATAGACTTCGAGACTTTCATTTGGAACGTCCTCATCAGAAAGTGATTCGTCATCACTAGAGGAAAAATCATCATTGGAATTGAAAAGAGGGTTAGAAAATGTCCCAAAAAAATCATCAGTAGTGTCAAGAGGATGATCACTATGAAAAGAACCATCACTATCACTGTCGGACATATCCTCATACTCACTTGGGATCGGGAAAAGGTTCTCAGCACTAGACTTTATGAATTCGTCCGATTCCTTTTCAGGAATAGTGCTAAGATGCGCATTCCCCATAATGAGAGAGTCCTCGGATTCTATAGTTGACAGGATGGATGTGGTTGCAATGGATTGAGGGAGTTGAAAAATGGTATTATTTATAAGAATAACACTCTCCTTGTCGTCCTCATCTTCTTCATCGAGCATGCAAGCCTTATTAAACAAGAAACGGTTATGTGCTGCTCGTTCTATGGCGAGTAAATCTTCCATAGATTCACCATGACAATCTTCTTAGGTATGTAAGTTAATAGGAGGATCTTGTTTTCTAAGAACCATCTCCTTAAGACCGTTTATTTCAGTTTGAAAGTTCATGTTGAGTTGTTCTTGAGCAATAATTATTTTAGTAATCAATTCAGCTCTAGTTAACTCGCTTTGAAGAAGGTGATGAGGGGTTGTGTATTGTGAAGGTTGGTCAAATCCGGATGATGTCTGATTGTTATAAGGGTCATGCTCATAGACAAGCATGTTTCCCGTTCGACAATCAAATCTTGGATGAGGAAAACTTCCACAATATTCAGAAGAATATGTTTCCATCTCATGGTGTGGGGGTTGGTTAAGGAAATTGGTTGTTTCATTGTAGGGATTTTGGTTATAGACAAACCCGTTTCCCGAATTTACAAAGCTACAACCGGGACAATTTCCACCATTTGGAGGTCCCCCACACCATTCACAACCATAATGGTAAGATGAAGACATAAAAAGAATTAAACGGATAGAGGGTGAGATAAAGAATTAAACGAATAAGAAGAATAAGAAGAATATTTTTGGATTTTTAGAAACATTTTGAAAAACACAAAGGAAAAAGGAAAATAAATTTGAAAATAAAATCTTTTTGGGTTTTTATAAGAAAATATTTACGAGAGAAAATGATAACTTCTCGGAAGAAGGGTCTTCAAAACACGCATCGACAAACGAGAATTAAAAATTCACTTCAAGCCTTCCCCGGCAGCGGCGCCAAAAATTGATTCACGGGAATCAATGTGTAATTTATGTCCAAGGAATACAAGGGTAAGTTGTAATCCCGGGTCGTTATCCCAACGAAGGCGTGAATGAAATTCGTGATCTCGATTCGTGTAACGTGTTTGAATAGTGAAAAAAAATAGGAATTTGGGTTTTTAATCTAAGATAAGTGAACATAGACTAAAAACGATTTAAAAAGCAAGGAGAATGAAAATCTAAAGATCGCGAGGCTAAAAACGCAAAGAAAACTGAAAACGTAATTAAAAAGGGGAAAACGCGAGACTAAAACGTGAAAACGATGAAATATTAACTCTACGGGAACCAAACTAATTTTCCTAAATTCTATTTAATAAAAGAAAATTTTGAAAAAAAGAATTATATTTTTTTGACTTTTATTTAATTTAATATGAATTAAAAACTAAATTTAACTAATTAAATTATTAAAAATACCAAAACAGTTTAGAAAAATTCAAAAATTTTCAATTAAATCTAAAATGATGCTAGGAATCTAGGAAAAATTAAATTAGAACTTATTTCAACCCAAATAAGCAGTTTGTGCAAATAAGCAGTTTCAAATGAGCTCTAAAATAAGCTCTACAGCTCCAGAAATTACCAAAAGCTAGAAAATAGATAGACACACTAATAAAAGCTTAAAACTACTTGATAAAACCAGGGAAGCTAAAGAAATAAGCCAAAAAGCACTTTAGTGCAGCAACCAAATAAGTCAAAAACAAAAGGCTAAACAGCACACTTTAAGCTGTTCTAGAAGCTAAGGGAAAGCTTATCAGGGAAAACCAAAAGCAGATTATTGAAGCTTATACTAGAGGCTACTCTTAAACTAAAAATTGCCCAAAATATACTATCATTTGCTTATCTAATTAAGCCCTAGATCAGATGGCTTATGAAGACTGAAACTGATGCAGGTATGAACAGATCAAATGGAGCTACTTGCAAACAGTTTTTAAGCTGGCAAATAAGCTGATTAGTGGAAACTTATGGGGGAAAAAGCTTCCTAGTACTACAGGCTACACTAAAACACCAAAAGCCCTAATTATTACAACCCAATTGAACTCTAATTTTTACCAAGATCAGATGCCAGAAACTATATTTAAACTTTTTTTTGACTTTTTTGCTTTTTTCTCTATTTTGACTAAATCCAAATTTGAGTGATCTTAGTTAACTGATTATGATATAATAAGCTATTATTAAACTAGTTTAAGCTAAATGAACCAATTCTATAGCTAAATGATGCAAAATCTATCCTAATTACCAAACAGTTAACAGATTTAAGCTAGTTTAAATGCTATTTTGACTATTTGAGGAGTGAACCACTAATATTATGCTATCTAAGTCCTATTTATCACTGATCCAATCTATCTCTATCACTAACACATCAAAACAACAACTACAACTATCAATAACCCACAGATCCAAACACTCCTTCCTGGTGGGCTGATTTGATTTTTGATGAGATATGGACTAAATTAAGCTGAGAAAAGGCAATTCTAACTATATTGAGCATGAATAAATGGAAATAAGCTGAAATTAAATACTTAAAATAAGCTAACAAGCAGCTTTGACTTTATTTGACTTTAGTTTGACTTTTCTTGACTTTAGAAATTAAAACAGGATAAGCAGAATGGAGACCTTCAATAAGCTGAAATGACTATGAATAAGCTAAAGGGAACAGAGCAAAGGCTTTTGGAATTCTTAAACAACAACAACTGAGATTACTGAATTGAAATTAACTCGAATTATCACTGAAATAATACAATGTTTTGGAACTGAAACTAGGACTTGAAATTAAAGTAACATTGAACTGAGATTAAGCTAAACAATACAATTTATCTAAGTTCGATTGTAAAAGCTACATTACACTACTCTACACTAAATTAACTACTACTATCTAACTAAAATCTACTACTCTTTTTCTGTGAGAGAGGAGGCAATATATATCATCCAAAAGCTTCTCTCTCCTCCTCTGAACAAATCCCAGCTGTCTATTAGGGCTCAATCAATCCCATCCGTCCATTCTCATTTTGGCGGGAAACCTGGGTCTTGGGTTTTTATTGAAAAACAGCACATGGGGAGTTGGTGTGAGTAGCTAAGTGTAGGTGGGGGGAAGCGTGTGCCAGAGAAAGGAAGTGGGTTGATGTCAGGGATAAGGTAAGGGGGAGGTGGTATGGTTTAGGCGGGTAGTAGTTTTGAAGATGGTGGTTTTCTGGTTTGGTTTTAGCTAAAATAAGGGAGGGTTGGATCAGGGTTTATGGATAAGGGTTTGGGCTTTTATTTGTTGGACTAGGTTTATAGGATTAGGATTTGGGTTAGGATTTATTTAAAAGGGTTAAAGGTTTAGGGTTAATTTTGGATTAGGTTTAAGTTTGGGGATTAAATCTGCCAAGTTCAGAAAATCCAAGGACCATTGATGTAAATTCTGAAAAATACTTCCAAAAACCATTTTTGATATTTTGACTTTCATGAAGGTTGACTTTGATAATTTGAGCACTATCTCGGTCCAAACTTGTAAATTCCTTTCCCGTCCTCGGCTTTTCACGATTTTCCAATCTTGTGCTCGGTTTTGTCTGTTTTTGTTCTGTTTTCAATCCTTTTGTACCTGAAACACATAAAAACACAAACCAAGAATATTTGCAATAATATTTGATCTATTTAGGTGTTTTTGGTCATTTTTGTGTCTTTTATGGGTATAAAATGATGAGTATTTACACACTCATCAAGGAGTTCTACCTCTAAAAAGTTCATATGATGTCTTATTGTGAGGTTGTATAACTAAAACTCTATTTTGAACATAGTAAGCAGTGTTGACTGCTTCAGCCCAAAAAGTTATAGGTAGCTTAGAATCAACTAACATAGTTCTAGCAGCTTCAATTAGTGTTCTATTCTTCCTCTCAACAACACCATTCTGTTGTGGAGTTCTAGCAACACTAAATTCTCTCTTAATACCTTTTTGTTTGCAGAAATCATCCATAACTCTATTCTTAAACTCTGTCCCATTATCACATCTAATGACTTTTACTTTCTTGTCTACTTGGTTTTCTATCTGTGTAATGTATGTCTTAAGGATGCTTGTAGTCTCATCCTTAGTAGATAGAAAGAAAACCCATGTAAATCTAGTATAGCCATCAATTATAACAAGACAATATCTCTTATGCATTATACTACTTACTGAAACAGGTCCAAATAAGTCCATATGAAGCATAAACAATGATTGATTGATAGAGTTAAAAATCTTGGGCTTACAAGTGGCTTTGTGTTGTTTGCCTTTAAGACAAGCAATGCATGTTTGATCATTTTCAAATCGTTTTTGAGGTAAACCTCTTACCAAACCATTCTTAACAATTTTATTTATGGTTTTGAAATTAATATGACCAAGCCTTCTATTGCATTTCATTGATTCATCCAATGTGGCCTTTGCAACAAGATAAGTTAAATTCTTTTTAGGAACAATGTTCTTCATGTCAACACTGTACATATTGCCCTTTTCTAGGAATTTTAAGAAGTACTTAACTTTCATCAGGCATCTTAAAATCAGGAGAAAGTACAAGACATTCAGTCTCACAGAAAAGAACATTGTTCTTTTTGTCACACATTTGTGAGACACTAAAAAGATTATAATTTAGCTCTTTTACATAGAACACATCTTCAAAATCTAAATTTCCAGTTTTAATGGTACCTTTATCGGAAATTTTGCCACCAACACCTCCTCCAAAGGTAACATAGCCTCCATCTATTGATTGAAAATCTGAGAGATAAGACTTGATGCCTGTCGTGTGCCTTGAACATCCACTATCTGAGTATCCTTGATCCTCTTGTTGATTAATTGAATGTTCCTGCACATAAATGAGAAGTATTAGTTTCTTTTGGGGATCCAAGCCATTACTGACTTGGATCTGCCTCTTGCATCAATGAATTAATCTCTTAAGTATAGTTGATGCAACATTGGATTTAAAAATCCAAGATACTGAGGCCTTAACAGCATTTTCCCTGTTTCCCTTAGCAGCAGAATGAACTGATTGCTTAGCAGCAGGAACTGCTGGCTTTTCAGTTCTACCCTTTGGTTTCCAAACTTGTTTTTGAACCACTGCTTTTGTTTGAATGGGCCTTAGAACAGTCTTTGGTGCATGCTTGAAAAATGTTTTTGCACCCTTGGCTGTTGATTTTGGGTTAACAGTCATAGATGATCGAGCAGCAGGAACAATTAGTCTAGCAGCAGGAACCATTTGTCTACCAGCAGGATCTGTGTTTGAGATAGACTTGTTTGAGACTGTTCTGGGTTTTGTTCTATTAACACTAGAACTAGAGTGAAAGTGAGTTTGAGGAGTTTGCCTTTTGAAATTCACCCTATTGTTTTCATACCCAGTTACCCAATGGTTGCAGAATGCTGCAAGATGGTCAAAACTACCACATGTGTAACAAGCTTTGTTATAAAAAGCAAAGTCATCACCTAGTTGATGAGACTTGAGGTTATTCCAATTCCTTTGGTTACCTCTGGGCTTGTTGGTGGTTCTATATTGCTCACAATATCTAACTGGTTGCCTAACATGTTTAATGTTTGATTTGGGCTTAGCAGTATTGTGTTTGACTATCTTAGGAACACTTGTTCCTACTTTCTTAACCATTTCAGGTTTAGACATAACCTGTACTTCTTCATCACTATCAGTTGTACAGTCTTCAACAACTATAGCATCTAGTTTCTTAACAAAGGACACCTTATCCTGATAAAGTAAAGTTTTATCTAAACTTTCACTTACTTTTTCTACCTTAAGACTCTCAGTAGTCTTAGAACCATATTCCATTATTGGTTCTTGAAACTCAGGTAAACCTGAATTTTTTAAGTCAATCCCTGGGGGTTTTAGGATGCCTCTATAAGGAGGTGGAACACTCTTGTTAGGAATATAAATATTCAGATGAAGGCTCGGTCACCCCGAGCATCTATTTAGCATTCACATAGCTCGTAGGCTTAATAATATTAGCTTAGTAATATTAGTAATATTAGTATTATTAGTTTAGTCATATTTATATTTGTGGACTGGGTCGGGGCTTTCCCCACTGTCAGCTCACTCCACAGCCCACTAGGGGCACAATATTAGTAACTATATAAAGCCCTTCCTACACTTGGGAAGGGTTGGAACTCTTCATTCTCTTAATCTAATTTTCCAGATTTTGCTTTCAAGAGTTTCCCTCTCTCTCTAAACTTCTCTCTACAAACTAACTCCATGGGTTTCTTGATCTTTCAAGATCCAAGACCACCCGAATAGATCCACACAATTAAAAGGTTAGATCTTATAATTGGTATCAAGAGCCATGGTTAGGTTCGATTGATTGTGTGTCCTTGAATTTGTGGTCTCTATTTTTTTGTGTGCCTTGGTTCGAACTGTCTTTCATGGTCTAACTGTTAGAAAATTTGGTTTTTGTCGTTTCTTGTTTGCTTTGGTTTCTACTGAGTTGGGCTTTTAACAGTTTGAGGCCTTAACATATTAAGGATTTGATTTGCTTGATAATTTTTGTGCTCGTTCCATTCCTTGCCTGCTTACAAGTCAAGAACCATTTTTTTCTCTTTTTCTTTGTTTATGAGGTACTGATTTTAACAAGTCCAGCTGGGCTTCATCTTTTGGAGTGTGCTTTTGTGTATGTGTTGACTGTCTTGAGAACATTTTTTTCTCTCTTTTTTTTTGTGCAAACTCTTGGTATCTCAATGTTTTGTTAATTTGGCTGTGGATTACTGATTCTTTGTAACGATTTGTCATTCTTCTTGTGTTCTAAGTAGCGGTTTGTCACTGCTTATGTGTTCTTGGCAGTGGTTCTGTGGTATTTTTGTAGGCTGTTTGGACTTTAACTGAATACGGGAAAAAGACAACTTGTAGTTGAAAGTGATAGTTTTGTTGTGTACCTGTAGCGGTTTGACCAGTCCTGGCGGTTTGACTGTAGCGGTTTAGATTTTTTGGCGGTTTGACTTTTTGGTGGTTTGCTTTTGGCGGTTTAATCTTCAGCGGTTTGGGTCCTAGCGGTTTAGTGACTGTAGCGGTTTTGACTTTTTGGCGGTTTACCATTAGCGGTTTAGTGACTGTAGCGGTTTAGTGACTATAGCGGTTTAATGACTGTAGCGGTGTGCCACAGTTGACTAGTCATGAAAAGTCAAAGTACAGAAATGAAGGAGGAGAAGACAGACTCAGACTCGACACGGTATACCAAAAACACCAAAAGCCGCTAACAACAATACTGCCAACATAAACTATCACTAATCTGAACCAGAATCTCACCGCAACTACACATCGCACAATACTCTTAAACTAGATCAAGCCATAACATTAAAGATACTATTGATCTCAGTTTGGTCCACCTTTGCTCAAATCTAACGATTTTAAGTGTGACCATAACCATCATCGATCCAACATCAATCTAACCACAACCGAGCCATAACTGGTCCAAACCCACACCAAAACCTTACCGTGTCACACCACTACCCAACTCTCATCGATTCAAGACACAAATGTATAAAATGTATACAATGATCTCAGACTTGTATTTCGTGTGGTACAATAATAACCATTGACCTCAAAGATCGATACACAAAAATACATCATCCTCATCGATCAAATGTTTAAAGACTAACCTTCAATAAATCCATATTCGAACAAATAACAAAAAGAAAAGTAACATAACTAGCAAGTTATTTTCTTTCTTGGTTCGTTCAATACAAAAACGGTAAACAATATTAACAAAACCTACCCGTGATCTTTTTGAAAGATCTTTGAAGCCATCACAGTGAGTAATTGATTCAAACCAAGGAAGCAAAAATATATCGGGTCTGTTTGTGTTCAGTATGGTAGAAGGAAAAACCAACAAAGGGTTATGCTTGGGATTATAAGCAAAAATGAAGGTGAAGGATTGGTGTATTTAGTTGTGGGATCTTGGTTCATGGTCGAAGTAACATGTGATTAACTGAGAAAATATTGTTGGTATTTGAGATTCGATGTGTATGAAGGCGATATTAGATGTAAATCTGCTTGGGAGAGAAAAGAGCAGTTATGTGACTGCGTTGTTTTTTTTTTTGGTGGATTAGGGTAAGCTTGAATGGGATTAGGGTTAAGTGATGTTAAGGAGTCTTTTATACCCTAAAGATTAGGGCATCACATAATTGATCTCTGTTTTGAGTTGGGCTTGCCGAAACTTTGGGCTTGAATGAGGAATCCTAAAATTCGGATAGTTGATAACTTGATATCTTATTCAGAATTTTTGGATAATATGGTGTTGGGGTTGAATGGTCTTAAACGGAATATCTGGTCAACAATATCTTGGACTCCAAAATTTGTCATTACAGTTGCACCTAGCACTATTCGAATTTTTGCTTGGTTTGGGCTTTAAATTCGTCTAGTCTAATGTTGAACCAAGAATATTGATAATCAAATTGAGTATGGGCTGATGTTGGATGCGAAATTTTTGGATTACTACAAGCCTTATCATGAAATTTTGAGTATGGTTGGGGTGCTTCATATTTTATTGGTATTAAATTGTTTTGGCTAGTATTTGGGTTTATGAATGTCATCGGGATTACAGAGTTGCGGACTTGGCTACGTAGTCCAATTAAAGCCTACCACTTGAGCGAGCCTGCAATTTAATCTTTACGATTTGAGTTATAGTTGACAAATAACAATTTGTTTGATTGCTATTTGTCAAGTTGCGCTTTGACTTGTTGCGACTTGACTGATTGCGATCTGACCAGTTGTGATTTAATGTTGCGAGTTGATACTTGCGATTTGACTAATTGTGATTTGGTTGATTGCAATCAGACTTGTTGCAAGTTGACAATTTGTGACTTGACTTGTTGCGATCTGATCAAGTTGTGATTTGACTTCTTTGACTTGAATTTTGAAGATTAGTGTTGCACTTCACTCTTGGGTATTCTCGTTGATTTCACGGTTTCTCTTGTAGATTTTAGAAAATCCCGCGAAAGATTCGATTTCTCGGTTTAAATCACAAGAGTTGTAAAATCCCGTGAAATTAATTTTGGACAAGTAGGCGGGACATGGATTTTGACATTATAATACTTGCGAGGTCTGACTAATCTTTCGGGATAAGTTTGTGTTTCAAGATCGGTAGGACTTGGGAAATTATGGTGACTTGGTTGGTTTGTTAATTCACAGATTGGTGTACTTAGTGTCACAAACATCTCGGGGTGGATGGATGCACGATGTTTGATGACCCTTGCTCGAGCATATATAGGGTGATTAGACTTGGATGTTCAAGAAGTGGATATATACAATAAAGGTTGGAAGGTAGGGTATATATCACTACCTATATTTAAAGGAGTTACGTTGTTGTGCTCAATATAGGTTCTAAATCACGATTTTAGTGCAAGTATAATTCGCGAACTTGTTCTTTATCAAGCTTCATCAAGTGATTGTTGTTTCTCAAGCTTCTAATGAGACTGTTGTACAAGATCTTCTCAAGAGGCGGTCAGAATTAAAGACGAGAGGTGGTTTGTTCAGAGACGCGTTTTAACCCGTTACTCACTCTTAAGTTAAACACATTTCATCAAGCGGTTTTGGCATATTACGAGCCTTAATGAATTGTTAATCTGCTAAACCATTGATGAGGAGGCTAGCAAGGGGATACTACAAGAGAGTCTTAATCACCATCTTCTTTGCAGTAGTTTTATCTGTCTCTTTCCATGTTTTGTGCCTGACAAATTCACTAACATCACGGACTCTTAGCTTTGGCAAAAAGGGTCATTTCATGCCCTTTTTGAGGGGGAGAATTAGTGCGAGTTTCCTAGCGGTTCCGTCTCTAGCGATTTGAATCTTAGCAGTTCCGGTTTCAGCGGGTCAGATCGTAGCGATTCAGGATTCAGTGGTTCAGTCTCTAGAGGTTTGAATATTAGCGGTTCCAGTTTCAGTGGTTTAGCTTTCAGCGGTCTGATACTTACTGTTTTGCAGTTTGTTCTTGAATTTATTTCTCGGTTAAATCTCAAGAACTGTAAAATCCTGTACACAGTACGACAACTATTCCATGCACTGCACCTGATATCATCCAAGCAGCTGGGTCAAACAGCTATGTTTGATTGGACTGACTATGAGTCATGGGCTCTGCTAAGAATTAGCGCATGTTTCTTCTCCCTTTAACTATTCAACCGCACAAAATGATTACGAAGTTAATTTGGTATTCCTTGCTTGAGGGTGAAGTTGGATTTCACGAAAGAGTCTACCTAATTTTATCTTGAAATCGGGGATGGTTGGATGCATGATTTCAATGATAACTTGCTCGTGCTTAATATGTAAGTTGAAGACTTGGGTTATCTAGTTTCCAGAAGTCGGGGTGGATGGTTGAAGACCTGGTTAACTATCACTTAAAGGAGATACATTGTAGTACTCGGTGTCACACGTAGAAGACGTTGTGGATAATCGCAAGAGGTGATGAAAGTCTCATACTTTGTCAGGATAACATTACGTACTTAGAGACTTAACACCGTTCTTCCAATAACAATGCAAGCTTAGGTAATAAATTTGAGTAATTCTACTTCACTTGCAATATTGGTATATCGGGTTTCCTTCATCAAGTGGTCACAATTAGCTGTTTGTGCACGAGGTTGGTTAGTTGGACAAAGGTTTTAAAAGTTGTGATGTGATCTGTAATTCTCACAAGATATTCTTAACCCAAACTGATATTCACCAAAATCATATCAGTCATGCCACATTCAATCTGTTACTGTCTCACGGTTTCTTCTTGGTTTTGTAAAATCCCGCGAAAGAACTTATTTCTCGGTTTAAATCATAGATTTGTAAAATCCCGTGATGATGGACTATGCGCTCTTGACCATGATCGGGTCAAAACCATTATCAAAGTTCAGTTATAACATCACAAATGGCTGGATCGGGGCATTTAATTGACAAGATGTGACTACAGAGTTAGTTCAGTATTATTTATTTGAGGCTGAAGTGAAATTTCATGGGTGCGCGTACTTAGTATCTGAAGATATCGGGGAGGTTGGATGAAAATTCTTCGAGATCCTTGTTCAAGCTTTCAACATTTACAATGACGAGGACTTGGATATCTAGTTATTTTTTCTTTCTCTCTATTACAAAATAACTATCACTTTAAGGAGTCACGTTGTAGTGCTCAGTGTCACACAAAATTGTGGATATCCAAGAGGTGATGTACGTCTTATACTTGATGGTTGGTTGGTTGAAGAGTATAGAGTACTTAGGGATTCGATGTTGCACGAAGTCTCTGCACCGCTCTTTGTCTCGCATTAGTACAAGTTTAAGTCACAAGTTCGGGTTATGTTACTTCAGTCTCAAGTTCATCATATTGGGTTTTTCTCCATCAGTGGTCACGACATCAAGCCGACAAAATGATAATGGGGTTGGTAACGAGTTAGATGAGAGAAGAAGTAAAGAGAGAGTAATGACGTCTGTACACATCAGTGCAGGCCTCGCTCTTCATCATAATGGCGTCTGCTGACAACTCTTCAGGCCCCGTTCATCAAAGAAAAGAAAAGTGTACGCTTGAGTGCACTTTATCTTCTGAAGAAGAGGATTCCTCTTACTTATGACCATTCTCATCAACAAGCTTCATGCTCTTCCCATGATCATTCAGTCATCAAGTGGATCAACCTACAGTGGAGTATACTTTTATTCACATATTCAACCAAAAATTGCAGTTGACAGCTAAGTAGTTAAGGACAAAAATTTCGGTGTTTCGGTCAAGGACCGAGATACGAAATTTTTGGTATTTCGATGGTATTTCGGTGGTATTTCGGTAATTTTAAATATTAATATTTTATATAATATATCTATAGTTTTTTAATATATAGAAGTTTGCATATAATATTTTATGTATTTTATATAATATATCTATATTAAAAAGTTTGTTTTATTATGTTTGGCCCAAAAAAGTAAAAAAAAAAAAACAAAACTGGTATACCACTGAAATTTCGGTCAAAAAAGTCAAAATTTCGGTCAATTTCGGTCAAATTTCGGTCAATATCGCCGATAATTTCGGTTTGACTTTTTTTGAAATTTCGGTCAACTGGTATTTCGGTGGACCTCCGAAATCCGAAATTTCGGTGGTATACCAGTGGTATACCACCGAAATTGATAACACAGTTGACAGGCATATGCAATTTTTGAAGGGGGGGAAAGGGTGAATAAACAACATGTCAGTCTTCAAGAACCGTCAAGTGGAGCTACTTACCGTTGATGGTATTAATATTCACTAGTTCAATCATTCAAAAATTGTAGTTGACAGGCATATGCAATTTTTGAGGGGGGGAAAGGGTGAATATTATTCAACATGTTGATTGATGATTGAGAAATGGTCATACGACTCCTGAATACGTCAGTTCAGGAGTTGTGCAAACCATGGTTCTCCAACACTACATCTTCCTCCGTCTATCAAGGTGTTGAAGAACATGGTCATGGAATGCTAATCGACATCGTCTCACGGGCTGGTACAATCAGCAACAAAGGGTTTCTAGTCAATGCTTCATGTACACGTCATTAGGCTACATGTACACATCATGATGATGATTCCGATTAATCGTAACCATCAGGGGAGAGAAATGTGTACACCAAGGACGCACAACAGGTTCACGTGATCGGGCTTAATACTTCTTCTTAGTTGAAGTTATTCCGGGAAGACAAATGTCATAACCGCAGAGAAGATCAGTGGTTCAACTTGTTACTTTGGTGTTATACTAAAGACTGAAGAAGGTCGAGTCGTCAGTCTATTCTTCATTCTCTGTTGTGTGTTATCATCTCATGTGTATGCTGCGGGCTGATGGGTTATATGTAAGGTTACTGGAAGGCATTTGGTGAGATGAAGATGGTTGGTATTCTGTTCCTCCATATTGGGCAATCTTGAAGAAGGTCTAGTCTTCAGTCTTCTCTACATTCTCCGCTATGTGTTAGAAGACTAAAGACGGCATGCATTCGGTTATCTAAAGACTTCTTCATATTATGGGCGCTCATCCAAATTCTTTCTTCTATTATGGGTGTTCATCAGAAAGGTTGTCAGATTAGGGGAGAGCACTAATTAGGGGAGAGTGAAAAGCCTAAATTAATCCCTAAGTTAAAAGTGCTCACGTTACTCTTCAGCAAGTTAAATGATGGAAGCGAAAAAGATTCAGGATGCTGAGGAGTAATGGTTTTCGGTTCGTATCCTTGTATATATTTTGCTTCTTACATTCTTTTTCATATCTTATACCATTTTGTAAATAGATATATAGAAATCTTGCTAATTGTAAATAGAGAAACGTAAAATCAGAAAAACCATAAAAATTAAAAAATTAGAAAAGACCAAAAATAGTTTCACCTAGGCATGTCTTCTGTTTATCGATAACATTTACAGACTTAGAAATATCATTCAATAATGGCACGGGTCTTTAAATGAAGCTCGAGCAGAAGTTAAAATGGAGTGTTAAAACATGTCTAAATGGCTTGCTATTACTTTAGATAGCAACCCGCGCTTCAAAATGGGGAAAGCACGTCGCCTAAAAGACGGCTGTTCCTCCAACTGGGTGATGTTCACCTGGGCATGGATTACTTTATATCCATGTTTCTTCGATCTGATGTACGTTTCAGTGCATCATTTCTTGAAAAAGAAGAGAAATCTTCTTTGCATACAAATAGTTTTCATTCTGTGATTCTTCTGAAAATTATTTGTAAGACACTTGGTGATTTTGTGTTGCTTGAAATTTTTTTAACTTGGATTATGCATAAAATTTGTCACTCAATCAACGACTACAAATCTTTAACTTGAATACGGGTCATTGATTGAGGGGGAGAGTGAATTCAAATTTTATATCATCAAACGGGTTTCTAGATTAATTCATATTCTTTGAAAAGGGTTTTGTAGCTAATGGGGTATTAGTTGAAGAGGAAATTGCTAAAATTTATATCAAATGGGCAAATGTGTTAGTTGCTAGAAAGTTTAGGACATTATGTGCAATTTGCTTATAGTTTCCTAGCTTCATATAACTAGAAGGTTCATTTGTATCACTTTGGAATCCTCGTTTAATCCCCTAGATACAATAAGACTCAAAGCCTAAAAGAAGTTAGAAAACCACTTGTGTTTGATGTTCTTGAATACTCCACTGGCATTTGTATGATCTAAGTGAATGAGTTTCAAATGTTGTTTGTCTCTGCTGCTTAATTGTTGTTGATATTGTGCATATGTTCTCAGGATTTGCTTAGGTATATTGCTATCATGTTAGAATCATGTTCCTAAGATCCTGAGTTGAATATTGATATCTGTGTGAATTGCCATGTGCATGATTGCTATTTGCTCTTCATGCTAGATAGTGGTTTGACGTAGTCCCTGATTGTGGTTTGATTATAAGATGAACTTGGCATTATAATGTGGCAAGCTGTTGAAGGGTAGCTATTAAGGAATAGTGTATCTGTATGTATGTATATCTGTGTTGATATTCTTATGCAGATTCCATAGGCAAAATGAATGTGCCAGTTCCCGCTCTAACCATTTGATCAGACGGTCAAACTCTATTAATTGGCTCAGAATTCACCACGACAACAACAATGGCAGCAACAACAACAACAACACCGTCATCACCACCACCACCTTCAGTGAAACAAAGCAATATTTGTTCCGATCTCGCCAAGTGGGGATCTACAATACTTGGACGTTCTTGTTGGTGGATGGATAATCGATGTTGATCAATGACTCCCTTCGGAGAAGCGGATGATCACATCATCTGTGCAAAAAGGTCAATATCATTCGTGTCATTAAAGTCATCTTGTGCATAAGAAGCAGTGAATCTCCCTCTTAGATTAAGGGGGAGCAAAGTATGTTTCATCATCAGAACATGTTAAACCTGACCACATTTTCTCCCATGTTTTCTAAATTATTTAAATCAATTGGGATCACAAATCACAAAAGGTTTGAAATTTTTGATCGGGGGAGAGAATGTGATTTAAATATGAAACCTGGTGAAAATGTGATGTTTTGGACTTAAACGTTAGGCTCTCCCATATGTGCTAAACTCTTTCGTATATCGATGCACATATTGAGGGGGAGCAAATGGAAAAAAAGGATTTGGCCTCGCAAGCGATCGTGACTCAGACTTGACAAATGAATTGACGATAGCTAAAGTCAATAGTCGAAAGGACATGTCCTGGACGGGTAATAATTTCAAGCCAGTTTATCTGGTGATGTAAGCGTGTCTCGTAAAGGACGTGTCTGAGTAGAATGTACCGATTTCGAGCGATTTTCCTTGAATGTGATCTGGACGGGTAATAATTTCAAGCTAGTTTACTAGTGATGTAAGCGTGTCTCGCGATGATCATGTTCTTGGAAAATCAATCAATTCAAAAGTGCGAGCTTCACCTAACATGTGCAAATTTATAAAACAATCATTTGAGCACATGTTGAGGGGGAGCATTTGAAAAATATAAAACTCTCAAGTGTTTGCAAAAATGTGTTTCAGAATCATGAACACTTTGAGATATTTTTCAAAAATTTGGTTTATGGCAATCGTGGAAGAATACCAAAGACCGACCATTATAATTAATTTATGGAGTTATAAGGATGGTTAGGTTAGGCTCAAGTTCCCACGATCCCGCCAGAGCCGGAGGGATCTACCCAGGGACAATCCACTAGTTAGTGTAGAAGTCCTTAGGTATGATTAAAAAGGAGAAAAATGGATAAGGGAAAAGTGCCGACTGAGATGGAGCTAGTACTGGAACAAACCCAACAAGGTGCTAGTTATGAAGTCTCGGTAAACACTGAAGGTGTTGAAGAATGAAAAAGAATTGTAAAGATAAAGGGTGAAAAGAAAGAAGCCCTCCTTACAACTTAGGCAGAAACCGGGTCAATTCATATGCTGTCAGAATCACTTAGTTGATTGCTGACATTGAAGACAAAGTATCATGGACCCAGTGATACGCTGCACAACCCTCCCTAGCCACTCAAGGTCCCTCAAAGGATTCTTGTTTCAATTGTCACGGAGTTCAATACATTTCTATCGTCTCTCTCACTCCGAGTTAGATGATATTGAAAAGGTGGCAGTCCTCTCTAGCCTCCGATCACCAAATCAAAATGCACAATTGAGTCTAGAGCCACGAGATGCATAATAAGATCTCATAGGGACACGAATTACTTTTACACTGGTTGTTCAACATTAAGGACACCAGTTGTAAACTCATGAGTCCTACGCAGATCTTAGCAATCTGCCAGAACATTTATGAGAGAATTTACAAATGTAATTCTCAATGATTGAATGGAAATTCCTGCCAGGGCCAACATCAAGCAGCCCTGAAAGCAGGTCACTTCGGTAATTCCCTGGGGATTACGCTTAGTGATCACGGCGGTTTCAAACGGTCTACAGTCGTGGAGTGATCTCCAGCGACTCACCTAATCGTTGATATACTACGGTACGATCTTAAAAAAACCCTCTGTGGGTTTTCGATTAGGAATGGTCTGGGTAAGGATTAGAGAAAGTTTTCACACTATGCTGTTAACAATCTCGAAGTCCGAACCTGTAAGTACCAGTCATTTTATTGCTAACTGTCGTATGCAGGAACTTCTGGCAATTGTGGCTGTTGGATGCTGTAGCTGGTTGCAGTAAAGATGCCAATCCTCTACCACATGCTCACACTACATCATCATTGTAACTCAACAAAGTCATGATCAACCAAAAAGACCTTCAACACGGCTTCTGCAAACTCTGATGCTAAAAATCATGACACCAAATAGTGTGAGCATGTCGGCTCAAAGATTTACACATCACGTGGAGACATACTGCTGTAAGATGACTTGGAAACAAATGTTGGATGATAAAGTCGAAGAATACTCAAAGATCATCCAAGACAATCAAACAGTCATCAAATGATTACTGCTGGAGGCACAATGCACAAAGATACAAGACTTTGAAGAATCAAAGAATACGAGCTATAAAGAAAAGTTCAGAAGAAAGAATGCTAGAATTCAAATTATTATTTCCGGGGTGACCTCCCTTAGGGGGAGATTGTTAGGAATATAAATATTCAGATGAAGGCTCGGTCACCCCGAGCATCTATTTAGCATTCACATAGCTCGTAGGCTTAATAATATTAGCTTAGTAATATTAGTATTATTAGTATTATTAGTTTAGTCGTATTTATATTTGTGGAGTGGGTCGGGGCTTTCCCCACTGTCAGCTCACTCCACAGCCCACTAGGGGCACAATATTAGTAACTATATAAAGCCCTTCCCACACTTGGGAAGGGTTAGAACTCTTCATTCTCTTAATTTAATTTTCCAGATTTTGCTTTCAAGAGTTTCCCTCTCTCTCTAAACTTCTCTCTACAAACTAACTCCATGGGTTTCTTGATCTTTCAAGATCCAAGACCACCCGAATAGATCCACACAATCAAAAGGTTAGATCTTACAACTCTTATATCCTAATCCTGACTTAGCTCTATTAATCACTTGACATTCTATTACGTTGTGCACACCTCTAGAAGCATGTTCTAGTGTCTGTGTAGTCAAGTGAATGTTTCCATTTTCCTTTTTAACCCTATCAAAAGCTTCTCTCAAAAGCTTAATTTCAGCATCTCTAAAGAATATGTCTTGTCTTAGGAGAGCTTTGTCATCAGAAAAAGCTAATTCATTTTCCTTATAGTGTGTGATTTGTTTCTCTAGAGTCTCTAATCCACACTTATAGTTTATAAAGTTTTGAAAAGTGCTGCTTAGCTCTTTCTTTTGATCATCATATTGTTTGATTAAAACTTGTAGAGCATTAAGAGCAGTGCAAGTATTTGAACAAGCTTTATAATTTTGTACTTCAATAGCAGAAAAAGCCATAAGTGCCATCTGAGTAGGAGTTTCTTCTTCATCTGCCATGAAGCTCCAATCAAAACCTAAGCTATCAATAGCTACCACAGCTTTTGGCTCAATAACCTCCTCTGTTTTGGATTTGCTTCCAAAACCTCTATTCTTGCTATCTTGCTGCCTTGGCCTTCTACATTCTCTTGAGAAGTGCCCCATCATGTGGCAGTTATAGCACTCTATCTTTGACTTATCAAAACCAGCAGCATTAGTGTTGCTGATTATGAACTTCTTCCCCGTCTTGTGATAGAACTTCTTGGCTCTCATGCTAAGAAGAGAAATTTGCCATTTTAGATCCATTTCCTCCAGATCATCTTCATGGATCTCTTGGAGGTCTTCATAGGTGAGCATGGACCCATTATTTTGACTTGTAAGAAATGCACAACAAGTCTTTTCATCCAAAATACCCATGGTACTACTTGATGAACTAGCAGCACCAACATCATCAACAACTTTCACCTCTTCACTTGATTTTGAGGTACTAGGAGTTGACATAAATGCCTTGTTCCCAGTATTAGAACTAGTACCTCCATTCTTCTTCAAATCTTGCTCCACAATCTTGAAGTTGCTATACAAGTCCATCAGTTCCATGGTGTCTAGGTCTGGCTTGTTTTTCCAGACAACAACATGCATAGCCCACTCTTCTGGTAAGCTTCTTAGAAATTTTGAGTTCAAATCTTCTTGAGGCATTTCAATCCCAAGAATAGCAAGTTGGCTCATAATATTCTGAAGCCTATTAAACATATGGTCAAGAGATTCATTGTATGTAGAGGAGAAGTTTTCAAACTGCTGCTTGAGCAGTGTCTTGTGGGTTTTCTTGGTGGCTTTATTTCCACCATATCTGGCAATAATAGCTTCAAATAATGACTTGGCATCTTTGAACTTGCTGAATTTTAGAAGTTGATCATTGGGAATGGTCATCATCAACATGTTTCTTGCCTTCAAGTCATTTTTCTTCTTTATTCTTTCTTCTGCAGATGTTGGCTTTTTCTGCAGAGTTGACACCACTTTTCCGTCCACTATTGATGTAGTGGTGGTAGGCTGGTAAGAGTCTCCATCTTCAATGATTTCCCAAAGTGCATAATCTTGCACTTGGAAATATTGCTCTATCCTCAGCCTCCACATCTCAAACTCATTCTGTTTGAGCATGGGAATCTTCGCAGCAACATTTGTCTGAATAGATTCAACGTCCATTTCTTCTTCTTCTTCTAAATCAAATATCAGCATGTTCTCTGATACCACTTGTTAGGATTCGACACACGGTTAAGGTGGTTAAACCTTTTGTACTTTGTGTGTATGATATATTGAGTTGATATGATTAAGAATGCGGAATCTACTTAATCACACTTAGAAGGTTATTTGTGTTATGGAAATGGAACAGTTGTGTTTGTTATATGACAATGAACAATGAAAGATTATCACCAAACGATTCAATATTATTAAGATAATAATACGAGTGATCTTGAGTTATCACTAGGGTTACAACCTTGAATCTTAAGTTTTTCTTGCTTGTGATATTTTTGTGTTTGTTCTTGTTCTAACAGTTATGAAAGTTCTAAGTATTTTCACACACATAATATCTAGTTTAAGATCTTCTTTTATAGTCCAAGAAGATATTTACAATATTGCTTAAATTCTTGATAAACTACTTGCTAACTTATCTTGAGTGTGTCAGTACATAAGATACAACATGTATCTGTGTACACAACTTGTTAACTAAGCACATGGGGTAAGATATTATCTACCGTATATTGTTGACTAAAATACACATAATATCTTTTCATACTTATCCACTCAGCAGCAGAATGTACTTTAGCAGCAGCAATGTTAACACTAGCAGCAGAATCCATCAGCAGTAGAATGTTAAGCCTAGCAGCAGAATCATTTAACGCTAGCAGCAGAATCAAACACTAACAGCAGGAACCAAATGCTCTAGCAGCAGATTCAGTTGGTGTAGTTTGATTCTGAAAATCACTTAAGCAACCATTTTTCATAAAATCTGGTTTGAAACTACCATGAGGTATTTTTAGTAACCTCAGTATGTCATCTACATTGTTTAGATGTTTATCAAATCTCTTAAGTTTGTTGTGTTTGATAAAATCTTTCTGTGTGAATATTACTGTTTCTATTTCGTGTTTTAGTTTCTGACATGATAAGCATGTTCTAATACCATTGTCTCTTTCTAATCCTATGATCTTTTCTTTTAACCAATGAATTTCATTTTCTAAGAGTTCCTTTCTGGTTTTTAAGATCTTATTATTGCTTATGATTTTAGGAATGATTTTATATAATTTATTATATTCTATATCTGACATGTTATCATTAATGAAAGAGTATGAATCAGATTGTACCTCATTAGTCATAGGAGCAACCTTGTTGTTTATTGGCTTGTCGTCATCTTTTTCATTCCAAGTTCTCCTAGTGGATTTGTTCTTTGAAGGCTTTGAACATTCTTCTACTAAATGACTAGAATTCCTGCATTTAGAGTAATCCCTACGATTCTTTGATTTCACATAGATCCCAAAACGGTTTTCCCAAAATGTAAAATTGTCTTGTTTAAATAGTGGCGGTTCTTGCATAGATTTTTCTTCTTTAAAGTTTTCAAAATCCATGGGTCATTTTAAGTTTTAAAATACAATATATTTTAAAAATCTTAAGTAACGTGGCTCTTGATGCCAATTGTGAAAAACTAGAAGGGGGGTTGAATAGTTTTACCGTTTAAAATTAATTTAAACCGTTTTGTTTGTTATGTGAATTCAATTAAACTTATGCAAATAAAGATAATCAAACAATATATCTGAAAGGAAAAGAGATGAATGATCAAACCACATAACACGGATGATTATAGTGGTTCGGCTACAAGGACTCTTTTCCTTGCCCTACTCCACTTTCCCGAGCCTTTAACTCGAGAGTTATTCTTCACTAAGAAACAAACTCTCTTCTAGGTGGAGAAAACCTTTACACGTTGCTTACTTCCTTTTCCGGTACTAAGCTAAACACCGAGTTCTACCTCAGGGCAGAACTAACCCAACGTCGCCTATACACTTACCGACACTAAGCTAAATGTCGAGTTCTTTCATAAGGGTACAACCACTCCCTACACTCTTTGTGTTTTAAGGACTAAAACACTAACCACACTCCCTGAGATAAATGATACAAATAATGATGTGTGAATTACACAGAGATCACACAGACACTAACTACTACAACTTGCAACAGTATGTTTTGTTGAAGTTCTTTTGCTTGATCTTCTTTGCTACAAAAGATAGATCAAATGATATGAATAAATGATGTTAGTAATATGAATGAGTATGTATGTTTTCTACTTTCTAAGTGATGATGAGGCCAAGTGATCAGCTTGCTATTTATAGGCAAGTTGAGAAACACTCGGCGGATCCGGCGGATCCCTTAAAAGGGATCCGTCCTTTATGTCGAAAGGATCCGTGGACATGCCAGAGGTAAGACAGCTAAGAGATTTTCCAAATCTCTCCAATCTCTCCATATCTTTGTGTTGTCATATCAAGATCATCCAATGTCAACTATCTTACTTGAAGATCTATCTAAGATATTACAAGATCTTACCAAGATTACATGTATGATGCATGCCATGATGTCATTGTATCATTTAAGAAATAAAGTTTCCTTTTAAGGAAATAAACATGTATATGTATAAAATGTATTTCCAAGTAAACTTGTGAAATGTAAAATGTGTTCTAAAGAGACTTTAGCTAGTATTTATAATTTGCTTAAAGATATACTTTGTAATTGTCATTAACAAAACTAAGCAAAGATCGTAAAATATAAATAACGTTTTTGGGACGATATTTGTATTAACAATTACCTTTAAGATCAACCGAAGCACGAAGCACAGTGTTGTGTATGTGTATTTTGGGCGCAAAAGAAAAGTGATCTAGGGTTAGGATTATGAAGGGTTTATGTATATCCTTTGTAGTTTTATCCTAGCCATCCACGTGCAATCATAATGCGAGCCATACACGGACTCCAATTCATTTTTTAAATTTTGAAAAGATGTTTGTGGTTACCGAAATCCTAGCTACTGTAGCCTAGGGTGTGGTAGTTGGATATTCATTAGCCGCATTTATTGCATAGTTTGTTTAAGCACATATCTTTGTTCTGTCTGAATTTGTGACAAAAGGGATAGAGTGTAGCATGTTTTTGGAGTCGAATGCAATATAAACTCGTACGTATATATCACTTTCGACTGGGGGGCTTGATGATGTACCCTCCGAACGGGTCGAAGGACTCCCCTTCGAGCCTGTGTGAAGCCCTCTCTTCGGAGGCCCAGGTTAATCTCCTAAAACGTTTCATTGGCGTAAAACCATTCATCTATGAAGTGGTTACCATGTGGGAATCCGCCAATCGAAGCCCTAAGCCCTTCGGGGTATCTCCTTCGAAGGAATTAGAACGGAGAACCACCTTGACCTGGTCATACCCACGTTTCCTCTTCCCTTAGGCTTTCCCGCCAAGGAGGAGATCGTGGGCCACAAAGCCCTAGCGGTTACCACAAATCATGGGACGCCCCCATGATCTC
Source organism: Artemisia tridentata subsp. tridentata (assembly GCA_021014915.2). Classification (NCBI taxonomy): domain Eukaryota; kingdom Viridiplantae; phylum Streptophyta; class Magnoliopsida; order Asterales; family Asteraceae; genus Artemisia; species Artemisia tridentata. The sequence continues at coordinate 61,285,446 of CP139502.1, read as the reverse complement.
CGAATCAAGTGCAACCGCCCTCTAAGGCCTATTTCTCCCTTATAAATAGCTTAAACGGGCAAGAACCATGGTAAGGCTAACAGAACTCTCTCGATTTACTACAAACTTACCATATCACATACTTACTCGCACGCCGGAGGTGGTTCGCAGGGTCCAACCCCTGCCCAATCACTTAACGTAGTGTCTTAGTATTTCTTATTTCAGGTTAAAGACAAGCTTGGCGCAACCTTAACACCCCATATACCCTTTGATCATCATCGAAGGCCTGGTCGTGCAATTTATTGTACAATCAGCTATTGACTTTGAACCTTCTTCTTAAAATGAACCCAAACAGAGGTCCATATGATGGTTGTTGAATTTGAACCTTCTTCATAAAACAAACCCAAACAGAGGCTCCCACGAAGGTTATTGAACCTTCTCTCCAAAATAGACCATAACAGAGGTTACAACAGAGGTTGTTGTGTTTAAACCCGACAGAGGCTGTTAATATGGTAAACGTAAAGTTTGTGGTTGGAGGAAAATCTCGTGACTAGAGATAAAAGTGGAGATTTCAGTGGTGTTTCCATGTGGTACCAAGGATGTAGGTAGGGATGGCAAAAGCACCCGAAACTGATGGGGAAAACCGAAACCTGGACCGGTTGGGTCGGGTTCGGGGGCGGGTTGGCGGGTTTGGATGCGGGTTTGGGTATTGATAAAAAAATTTAGCCGGGTACGGGTACGGTGACGGGTTCTGGTAATACCCGCCCGATTACCCGTACCCATATTCATTTACCCGAATCTATACCCGCTTTATTGATATTATAGTTAACTATAGTATATATACATTATATATAATTTCTTCCATTATATTTTTTTATATAAGTATCTCTATTACATAACACATTTTATTTTGTACATGAATTATTCAAAAGCGTTAAATCGTTTAATACGATATTCATTTTCAATAACTTTTAAAAAATTTGAATATTCAATTGGGGATAACCGTCATTTTGTCGGTTGATTTTAGTGTGACTTAATATTAATACCGTCATTTTGTCCAAATAATATTCAATTGGGGATAACCGATACCTGCGGAGAAACCCCAAAAACCGATGGATAATATTAATCAGGTA